>JAVCKT010022406.1:0-16510 GCA_032273925.1 Rhynchotus rufescens
CCTTCCTTCCTTCCTCCCTCCCTCCCTCCCTCCCTCCCTCCCTCCCTCCCTTCCACCCTCTCCTTTCCTTCCTTCTTTCCTTTCCTTAGCTCTATATTAAATTTTCATTGCAAAAGTCAGATGAATATGTCTCCCCAAAGCAGTTTTTCTTATAAGACATACACATAATCAATAGGGAGAGGGGAAAAAAAAAAAAGGTGGGTGGATCTAAGTTTTTAAAATTGCCAGTTTGCTATTTTCTAACCATCAGAATCAAACAGTTGAAACATCAGCATCAGAGCTCTGGAAAAGAACTGCATAGTCCCAGTACAATTACTATAGGAGAAATATCCGAAGAACAAACTCTGTCTTAAAGTATTCTTATAGGTTGCTTAATCTGTATAAATGCAATTGTCTTGAAGTGTATACATATTTATATGCAAGGATCTAGAAAAACCTTTGAATAGATCCCAGAATTAGTTTGCATTTTGTGGACACTTAAATTCCCTCTTACATAATACAGGGCACAGGATTTTCATGATCATGATAGCTGGTGCAATAATTATCACTCACCTAGACCCACATTTGAAGGCATTTGAGACATACTTTACTGAGAATTCACTAAAAACAATGAAAGAAAAAAAAAAAAAAAAAAAAGACCTGAGCAAGTTTCTAACCTGTAAATCCAGAATTATAGTGGGACAGGAAGAATTTAAAATTAATAGAAGAACAAGCTAAAAGAGTGGGAATCCTAATCTAGAGCATGAACACCAGTTAACTTCCTGCAAACAAAATATTTTACCTAATAATAGGAAACCTAACTTTTCATTGTGTGCCCTGATGTTTAAAGGTCAGAACAAGGGAAGCTGGGATGCTTTGTTTATAATCAATTTCATTTCCACTTTCCAGTTTACAAGCATATGATCATCCTCAGGTTTTGAGTTCAGCGCTGTGCTTAAAAAACGATCTATATCTAAGCATGTGCATAGTCTCAATAACCTCAAGGGAAATACTCACATGCTTAGAGTTAATCATGAGTTCAGGTCTTTTGATAAATGAGGACCAGAAGGGAAGCATTTAAATCCCTCATGAAAAACATTTTCACATTGAAGTATGCTAATTAAAAACAATAGGCAGTTATTTCTGTTTCTACTTGGCCAGATCATTTGCTGGGACAAACAGATTGTCATAGACTCTGAGGAAATTACCCCAATTAACATGAGCTGAAAATCAGATATCAGGATTTCTAATTCTCCATTCTTTGCCTTTTTGATCTAAGATACATATTTTCAAGATGAACCACTGGATATAGTCTCTTTGTGCTGACAGAGCATGGAAACACCTTGTATAAACTCCTCTTTCTTTAGCATATGACCAGGCAGTTCACTAAAATCCTTCTAATTCAGCCTTCCTTTTTTCAGTCCAAAGAATCACCTTCAAGTCCAACCTTTACCAGAGTGAACCTCAAATTTATCACCGTAATTACCCATATCTACTTTGATATAACCCTTAATGTAAGAAAACATGTCCAAACCTTTTAGTATAGCCTCCGAGGAGTCCTTGAGGTGAGCTGATACAACCCAGGGCTCTGAGGGCAGCCCCAGCTTCTCAACTCTCTTACCCTGGGAAAAAGAATAAGAGAGAAAACAATCCTCACCAAAAGGAAAGAAATTTTGGATGATTTTAAGCAATTATAATCATCTGTTAATGCACTGATATGCATGTTACATGTTGCAAACAACAAAACATAACCCACTATCACTCTCTGAGATGAGCTTAACCTCAGAAGAATCAGTTCTGGCAACTTCACTCTATTTCAGCAAGGTTTGGCAAGTTTGGCTGCTTCACTTTAAATACTCAGTGTCCCATTCACATTGCTTATGAGAAGCATTACGAGATAATTTTGACATCACAGCATCAAAGTTCAAGGAAACAGAATGGATTCAGTCTGTCTATTTAGATAAGCTGCAGATTTAAGTTTTTCATACGCTTACTGAAATAAATTAATTGTGATTCCTAAATATCATAGCTATAGTAGGCATGCAGGATCTAGTCCATGTGTGCATGAAAAGCTCAGCATTCAGTTCTTTATTTTTTAAGGGAATTGCTAACTCATCTCTAGGAAAAAACAAAATGGAATTTGTGCCTGAAATGGGTGCGAAGTTCAAGAGAGGATGCAGTTGCCTAAATGGAAAAAAGATGGACAAGATCTAGCTCAAAAAGATGGACAAGATCTAGAAGATAAGGCATTTGCCAGTGCCACTGACTACTTATATACAGAGAAATCTTACTTCTTTTCTAGGTCAGTCCCATGGCTTTCGGGCTGCTTGGAGATGTCAAGAATGTGAAGTACTAATAAAAATGTCCATACATAGAGAGGCAAAGCCTACCTTCCTATCCAGGAAAATGATCTGTGGCTGCACAGGAAGCGGTTTCTCCATTTCTCCATCTGAGGGCTGAACCCGAACAGAGATGTTGTAGGGCCTCACATACAAGCAAGTTCCAGTGGTTTGTCTGCTTCCATTTCTTTCATTTGCAAAGGAAATTGAGAAAAATATATATAAAAAAACCCAGAAAATTAATGCTATGAAAACATCTGATGTAAATTCCTGAGATAATTCACACATGCCTGTGTCTCATAACTATGCATTATTTTTCATTCACAAGATTTTCTGCCTTTTTTTTTTTAGTGTAGGTGGCAATACTCGTGTTAGTTGTGTGTAGGAAGGATAAATTAGTAGGAACGACTACTAATTTATTTTATTATGATATTTTGATACATTGCATTAAATCAGTATGTACAAAAATATGAAACAGGCATCACATAACAATGCTTAAGTAATAATAATAAAAAAATCTTTGTTCCTAACCCCAAGTTGCAGATAAAAAACTGAAGAATTAACAAAATGAGTTATTTCCCCAGTACCACATAGGATGCATGTAGTATAGGCAGACTTGACGTGTTCAGAAAACCAGTGCCTTATCCCCAAAGTCTTAATTCCAGTAAACTGATAACTGAAGGCTACAAAAGCTTCCTGTCCAGCTGAAAGATTTCCAATGGATATCTTTGAGCTCCTGTAAATAAAAAGTTTCAGTTCCTCTACAGAAGAACAGGACTTAAAGCAAAAGGTTTTACTGTAGATCTCTATCCTGTCTTTCCTATGATGCTACACTTCATTATCTGGGAAGTCCACATACTATATTAAAACAAACTGTCTTTTGAAGACTGAAATTTAAATTCAAGCACGACAGGAGAGGGCTTTTGCATTTGAATAAATAATCAACATTTTATTCTGAACCTACATAATTACATTCCCTCTCCTAGTGCTTTCTGTCACTTAGAATATCTTTTATACCAATATATACTTCTAAATAATTATTACAGTGACACCGTTTGCAGGTTTTGATTTTGTCTTGAAATGAAAATAGCAAAGTTATTCATTCATCTTGCTGGTGTTTGCTTAAAGTTGTTTACAAACAACACACAAAAAAAAATACCACAAATTTCCTTCAGTTTGTTACTATGCATTACAAAACATATCCTGCCTCTGCTGGAGCTGAGGTACTGAAATATTCTCCTGGAGATGGTAAGAATTTGATCAGACTTTAGAAACAGGAAAGACAGGTTTAAGGACACTTGTGGTTTAAGGAACTGGCACAACAATTTAAACAAAAAATCTCTTTCTTCTCTAGATTCTTTTTCTTCTAAGCTGTTAATTCTGAAAAGTGACGGTATGTTAGGAATTCATGGGAAAGGCACCAACTCATTCTGCAGTTCTCTTCCCAGCCTCCTTCCATAATCGGACATGCAGTGCTGTGACTTAAATTCACTACACAAAGACAACAGATCACTGTATTTTTATGGCAGAGATCTGCACTTTTGGTGAGCTCTCTGTACCCAGCTGCATTCAGCTAAGTTCAGGTGAATCTTGGCATAGTTCATGTATGTAGGCCAGAAAAAAAAAAGTATTTTATTTATTTATTTTATTTATTTATGTATTCTCTTTCTATCTTCCTTAAGCTGACAGCAAACAGGAAAAAAATTGGTAGTCAATGCCAGACTTAACAACCCAGGCTCATCACTCATTTAAAGGAGGTAACAGGTGATCATTCCCACTCCTTAAGGTATGCCATGAAAGAACAAAATGAAAATAAAAATTCTCACATGCACGTTAAACATTAATTTTTAGTTTGCAGGTGATTTGAATGCAGCCAGCATAGCACAGAACATGATATTTATCTTCCACATGGTCCAGCCTGCTTCTTGCTGTGAAGGAGTCCCTGCCTTAGGGTGCAACCATGCACACAGTGACTTATGTCCCTGCAAGTGAGTATCAGTGTCAAGAGGGAGGAGAGAAGAGCAGCCTGCTGCTCCCCTGGTGATTTGTGCCACAGTGGGAAGGATTTGCAATCCCCTGCTGACAGCACTCATCGCAGAGCAGCTCGGTAGCTCAGTGCCTTGCAGCACTTCTGTAGGTGGGCACAGTGGGCAAGCAAGTGATATTATGGTATCTTGGTCAGCAACGGACCCAGAGGCACCAACACAGGTCTGGAGAACAAGCTAGGGCTCTGCAGGAGACCACACGCCTGTTACTCAGCAGCAAGGAAGCTATGGATCATAGGAAGAAACTAGAGGACCAGTTGAGGATATGAAAGCATGAATCACAAGCTAAAAGGAGATATTTGGGGCAGAGAGAAGGCGGCATTGTTGCAATCAAGAAGTGGTTGCCATTCTAAATTATATTATTTATAATTCTAATAATAAATTATTATTATCTATTGGCTTCCAGGAGAAAGAGATCAGATCTGTGTCAAGGTTCTATTAAAGTCAATGTATACATCAATATTAGAAAATGAAATAGTGCCAAAAAACAAGCCTTGGCAGTGAAGTTTGATCATCTCTACTGTAAACTTGCCACTTCTTGGCAAGCCTGGGTCCAGGCAAAATAACAAAGTCCATCACCCAAATGGTAGGGAAGCATTCAAAATGGGATTGCTGGTGAGAAGAAGACAGACTGTGGGGAGGAAGGTACCATAATGCAGACAGGACATAGGCAACCTGAGGAGTAGCACAAGGCAAAGGCAGTGCAGCTTTACCACAAGGGTTGTGGATACATCAGCACTCTTGAATCAGAGGTATGCCCACTATGTAGACCTGCACATTCCCACATGGCTGATGGGAATGAGGTCAGCCAAACACCAGGTACCTGTTCCCTCTTTCTTGCACTGCTCAAGGTTTTGTCTCCCTCTGCAGATCTTATCACTAAGTGATATAGATAGGAAAAGAGGGACATGAAGATCCAGAAATATGCATTAAGAGCCCCAGTTCACTCCCAGTGCAAGCAAAACAGCTCTCCAAAGGATGACTTTTATTTCCATATATGCCCAAATTTCCCCATGTCATACAGAAAATCTAAGCTATAGAAAAGAAACTCAAGCAGAAAGCAAGTTTCAGCTTTCCCTGAAGTGAAGAAAAAATAAAAAAGTAATATTGATCATGTCCCTTTATGATGGCTGGGGTAATGGACTGAATGAGACACATGCTGACAGACATTAATGATATATTCCATCTTTTGCCTGGGCTGAGCCAATAAGGCCAAAATTCAACATATTCCAGCCATGCACATTGTTAACAATGGCAGGGAACTTTGAACAGTCATGACCACTGTAAGTCTTTGCCCTGAAGGCTAGATGCTGTGAGGGCAATGAGCTAGTAGGAGTAGGTCTAATAGGGAAGAGGAGCAGCAAGGCAACCAGGACTGATGGTGAACTGGGATAATAAACAAGTAACTGAATCACCTTGTGATGGTCAGGTGGGACAAGAGGGGTAAGCTTTTTTATCTAACCATTTTGAGCGTTTCCTTTCAGACAGCAAGTAAATTCGGATTAGAATCTAGTTATTTTATGCCTGGTTAAAGCATCAGATAAGGTGATAGATAGCAAAAGAATGGCTTTTGGGGGGGGGCATATATTTTAATTAAGAAACAAATAAACAAATAAGTCTTTTTGAATGATGAGTTCTGATTTTAACCTACTGGGGCCCTACCACCATCAGATCTCCATTTCCTAGATGTGGGATCTACAACAGACACTATCCATGCTCCAGACAGTTCTCAGTCTAGCTTGGGGTGAATGTTCTCCCCACTTTGAGGAGAAGGAAAGGGAGCAATTCAGCATGAACACAACTTTCTAGGAATACACACACGTCTCTCCTCCATATGGCAAGTGCTTTCTTCTACTTAGAGTGCTTTCATTTAGTAGTTTATGATCCCCATTGTACCCGAAACTGAAGGCAAGCATCTACGTGGTGGATGCAGCTGGTGGCAACTGTCATAATTCAAATTCCCATAGTCTGGAAAATGCAACTTTAAAAAATTGGACTGGAGAGAGCCAACGGGTACACTCAAGGGCGAATAGGCATAAAAAAGGGCGATCTGCAATCACCAGAACCTTTCAGAACCTATCCATCACACAGGAGAGAAACATCCTCCAGATTCATTAGTGAATTACACTAATTACAGAATCACAGAATCACAGAATGGTTAAGGTTGGAAGGGACCTCTAGATATCATCTAGTCCAATCTCCCTGCTCTAGCAGGGACAATTGTTGGAGAACAGGGGAAATGCCCATACTATACAACGCCGCCTGCTAGTGGTCAGGGACTAAGCCAGACTAAGACCTCCTCCATAACACACTCCTGAAGTTTACTGTTGGAGGGACGTCTTTTATTAAATGCAAACAGCATCACGCCAGAGGTCAGAGCCTTGCCGCTGCTGCGTATCCCAAGGTAATACCACTTTAAGCTCCACATAAACTCTTAAACAGTTTCTATCCTAAAACCAGACCGTAGGTGGTACAGTTTTTTACGATATGTTATAATAGTGCAATAAATCTGTTAGCTTAAAATCGAATCTCCGTGGCCTTTTAGAGAAATCATCATTAAATGCAAGGCCCTGTTAATGATGCCATCCCAGTGAAATTGTTTAATCTGCTAGGGGGGTGAAAGGTCACCAAATGAATTTTTTATAATACATCAACTTGACACGCAATAGGGAAAACTGTAATAGATAAAAGCAAAGGAAAAGGGCACTGTCTTCTTCTGATAGGTCAATAGCAGCCAAGAGAGTCACTCATCCACTTTTCCTTCACTACCGTGCTCCTTTTCCATTTAATATGGACACCCAATTAATACCTCAGCACCATAGACAACCTCATTTTAGGTGAATTATAGCAATTTCTTCCCCCTTCTCTGAAATGAAAGTGATCACAATACATCATAGCATTGTGCGAATTAACGTTAATTGATTCGAGTTACCAAGCATTGATGGGCCACTTCTATAATCTGGCCCTTATTGGGAGCTGGAAGGGATGAAGGGAAGATTAGATTGCACCGTCCGTTGCTTTGACGACGGCGGTCACCTGACGCCTTGTTAGACAGTTGTACGGTTCTATTGCAGGCCCCAGTGGGGTCGTCAGTAAACTGGAGTGATGTCCAAACATCATTACACGCTGCTCCGATATTAAAGCAAAGGGATTAGCACCTTATTGCAAGCAACCTGGATTTGTCATTGTGCTGTCGTTATCCAATTTCCAGATGATAATGTGACTGTGGCCTGCGGGCGTTTGGTCCTACAGCCAAACTAAGGTGTGTGTGTACATATATATATTTATTTATTTATTTATATTTATATATATGTACAGATACCCCCACAAAGACCCAGCACCCAAAGCCATTTAACCCTTCAGTCACCAGACTCCTATTAAAAAAGCATGTGAAAGAATTTTTCTTTTGTGTGTGTGTGTGTGTTAAGCGCTGGTCATGGGCACAACCCAATGGCAAAACAGGCTGGCTTCAGAGCTGAGATACCTGTCATTCACCTTTAATTTTCCACCAGCTACACTGCACTAATAGAAGTGACAGTATTTTAAATAAGGCTGAGTGAGGAAAGGATCAGTCCCTTAGAGATGGGACTGTCGGCTCCTCTCTCCTATGTGCCCCCACGTTATGTAAATCATCAAATGCACAGCTTTACTTATGCTGTTTTTAGCAGAGATCCCATTAATTGGGTCCTGGTACATATATGACAAAAGGCCACATCCATAATTAACAAAAAAAAGAATCTTTTTTGACAGCGCTACGATATGACCTCTGGGACCAGATCTCCTTCCGATCCCCCTAGAAAGCCTGTGGGGTTTCCCGGGATCTCCTGGCTCTGAGATGTGCTCCTGTGTGTGTATGAACATCTGTCACATCTTGGGAACACATGGGAATTGGGGAAGGCCATCCTTACGCTAGTCTCCTTCACTTTGAACTGAGATATAGAACAAAATTCTTGTTTTCAGTGAGGCACACATTGGTTGGGCTGACTCATAGTCCTTTAATGACAATATATTCCTTGTTCACTCCACATAGACCTGTAAAGCGACCTGAGTGTCCAAAGAGTTCAATGTCTGCTTGTCCTGAGTCCTTTCTGCCCTCTGCACTCTCCTCCTCTGCTCTTTCCTGCTGTCCTTTCTCTTTTCCTGCTTCCTTGCTCCCTTCTTTCCCTTCCCACAGGGGAAACAACTAGTTTTTGGAAATCCGCTGATGGAGCAACCTGCAACTTCAGCCACAGCTGCAGTGGAGATGAGACTTCAGTTCTCATTGCCTGAATTTTGTAATTCATAGGTGTCACTTTTGAGAGTGATCAGTGAGTTTTCATAGGTGTGAGGCACAAAGCGACACACCAGACTTCTTAGGACTGGTGTGTCACGTTGTGACAACCGAGGGCTTTTTAGATAGGTTTATTATGTATGGTAGATATTAACCTAATGGTAGCTTAAAAGTAAGGCTCGGTTTAAGCAGCAGCAGCTCCATTTTACACAAAAGGCAACTATTTTTGACAGACTGGCATAGTCCAGTGTTGTTTCAACTGATTTAGTCTTATTTTTCTTTTGTGATAAGATGCTTTCCTCAGTAGGCAGGGAGAATGGAGATCTCAGCTCAGTGCTTCAGCATTCTTAGTGACTTTCACAGATCAATATGTGCCTAATTTCCCTCTTTGCTTCCATGTGCAAGGGAGTAACCTCCTACAAGGAGGCTATATAAACTCTTGGAAGTCTAGCTGTGGGAGTCCTTGCAAGAATATTTCTCTATTCATGACAGGCAGGGACATTAAACTACCTCCTAAACATCTCCAGTCGGATTTCAGTTTGAAGAAAAGTCTTAAAATAGCAGTCCTGGAATCTAACACCTGGATAGTCAAAGACCTTTTGCAGTGTCAACAACACCACTACAATTGTCCCTTTCTGACTCCACCAATGTGCTGATGGTTCAGTTTTGATACCCACTCAATTTCTGATTTTTTTTTTTCTGCTAAAAGTGTCATCAAGAAAGGCAGTTAACCAAAGGATCTGTGATAAGAAAACTTCTCCTCTAAGTTTTGGAATAAATTCCACAAACTTTGCCAACACAAGCCACTGGTTACTATCTTCATTACAGAAAGATATGTCTGAACCTCTGAGTTCATGCTGAACACCTACCTCTTGTAGCTACCTATTACCCCAGTTTGAAAATAAGTATGGATTGAGAACAAAAAATAAGTTTGCCTTGATTCCTAAGTGGAGTCCTATATGATCATGCATTTTTTTTGTGGCATAACTCTGATTACATATTTATTAGTCTCTATTTTAATCCCATTAAGTTGCTCATTCCATTTCTCGATAGACAGCCAATTAAAGAATCTCACTTCTCTGATTAGAAAACTTCTAAGTCTCACCATAAATTTATTTATTAGTCCCAGTTAATCAGTCCTTAACCAGTTCAAAACTTAACAAAACAAACAAACAAAAACAACAAAAATAAAAAAAAAAGGAATCATGAGAATATTATTGTTTGGCTGAAGTGATTCTCTTCAAGGAATCTAGCCCCGTTGGAACTTTCTTCCAGTTTTTACAGTTTACTCTCTGAGCAGAAAATTCCTTTAATTTTAAATGCAAGTTTCCCTCTTAATAATCTATCCCCATTTGTTCAAGTTCCATCATTTTTCATAGCATCTACAGCTTTTCTTCCTCTCTGATATTTGCTCTTCCAACATATTTGCACAGATAGGATTATATTCCCCCTCAGCCTTGCTTTGCCAGGCTAAACAAGCCAAGCTCTTTTATTCTTTATTTCTTAAAATAAACTCTATTATTTCTGTGATCATCTTGAGAGTCCTTCTCTGTAACTGCTTCTAATTTAGTCTGTCTTTTTCATGCACAGATAAGTCAAATAGCACATAGTTTTTCATAATAGTCCTTCTGTAGTGTACGGACACTACAGAACACTGTACATAGTGTGCATAGTGTACATAGGACACTATGTACATCTGACCAAGTTTAATTAAATCACAAGCTCCTGAGTATCTCCTTTCTGGCATTTTCACTACAGGTGTTTGTGGCAAATAAATTTCCAGATGGTTTCACCCAAACTGGGCACATTCCATTCCAGAGATGCAGGAGGTAATTGTGACTTTTCCCATAATTGCTCCTACTAGCTAGTTTCAGACACCAGAATTGGAAATGTCAACAAGTCCTTCCTTCACTCTCAGCTCAAGAAAGTGAATGAGAAAGCGAGGAAAAAAAAGAGGCAGTGGGAAAGAATATGATCAGGAACCCTATGATGAATGGAGGAATAGTTGCATGAGGCTAAAATGCCCTTTCACATCTAACTTCATCCTGAATAGTCATCTATATATATATTCTCTCTTATGCTGTATCAAGGCCCTAGTTCCCAGGTCTGGACAACACAACTTTTCTCTGGAAAAAAATCTAGGTTTTCTTTCTGAGCAGAGGACCAGGTGGATACTCAGAGCCCCTTGAACACAGGGGGCTTCGTAGCTTCTTGATACTGTGTCATGAAACAGCTGTGCAATATCCAGATGTGAGAAATCAGGTCTGCCCACTTAGATACAGCCTCAAGCATCTCTAAGGTCAGGATTTTGGCATTCTATCCTTGGCTACAAAGAGGAAGAGATGTTGGATCCTTCTACAGAATTACTTTTCATCTTCCTTTTTTTAAAACCCTTTGCAGTTACTTACAACAGCCTACCCAAAAGCCGTATGAAAGTTATCAAGCCCAAGCACTTCAAGGTTAGGAAGTGTCAGAATTAATCAAGTTTGGACCTGTAACTCTGCCTGCCTCTGTGTAAGCCTTGTGACACAGCGAATGAGTACTAACTTCTCATTTACTCCTTTGGATGGGTATTGCTCTCTGAAAGAGCACTTCTTTGGCAATTTGCTTCACTTTTATTGCTTGCTGTGAGTCTCAAACATCATTATTTCCTTCACACACACTATTTTTCACATGTTACCCCAAACCTAATGTCTGCAAATTTCAGTTTGTAACAGGTTAAAGGTCTGTCAGGGATGAGCTAGGTACCTGCCTTAGAGTGGGGAGATGAACTAAATGGTTTCTGGATGAATGTCAGCTTTATATTTCTGATTTTATATAAAACACACACACAAACATACACCATGAATTTGCTGTTGTGTTTTCTTTCTCTTTTGCATAATATTTGCACTAATACTTGGCAAAATTTTCAAAATAGATTATCTGTAAATATATTGCAATATATGTTTATAAACACTCATTCGCAGAAAGATCACCTCTTTCTTCACAGAAAGATCACCTCTTTCTTTCATTGGCAAACCATCATGACTTAAGTGACTCTAACCATGGAGAAAAAATAAAATAATGTAAAAAGGCATTGCAAATGATAACAGACAACTGATTTTTTTAATGGCATGGCAATGGCATACACAGTCTTATTGCCTTGCAACCATAGCAGGTTTTCCAAGGCTACCTTCAGCATTGCTGTCCTCGGATGCAAAGAACACCCAGTCTTTGCTTATCAAGTATCTTTTCCTGTTGTCTTTAAACAAGAAGAGCAATGAGTTTGAAACTGCAGGGAGTCTGGCCCTGCCGGAGGGCTATTTCTGTAAATATCTGATAGCTTGGTTGGATTTTGCATAACTTAACGGTGAAAATATTTCTCTGTTCCTTCCAGAGAATAAATTTCATGGGGATACTTAGGCTTACTTGCAAATCCAAGCCCTGTACTAGCATATACTACCTAAGGAAAGACAGATAGACAGTGGATATTAGGTGTCCCAACAGGAAAACCCTGATTTCATTTCCCAAGTTATCTGTGGCCTTATTGTATCACAAATGTCAGCCATGAGTAATTTCCAGAAAAACTATGACTGATGGGGAGTAATAAATAACACTGCAGAGGAACACAAGCAGCAAAGGTGGTTGGGCTCTGATGTGGTCACTGATTAGGTGATTTAGTCTTCTGTTGAATATATGTCCCACATTTTGCCTTCTCTGGGCTGAGCTACTGAGATAATGAACCCCTGGCTCTAAGTTGGTACTGTTCTTGCCCCTCCAATAAAACAGCCTCCTTCACAAGGGCTTGACCTTATCCTCGTTGCTTGGAGGAGGTCACCGCCATCCACATCACCTTGTCCACTGCCAAAGTGCAATGGGGAGGGCTGGTGTCACAGAACTTTTAATTCCTGATGCCCAAAGAAGGCAGGAAAAACTTCTCCATGTGCCACCCCAGAGAGCAGTGCGAGGTGCAGGGACAGTATCAGTTGTGTTTCACAGAAGGTGCTCCTACCTGGCATGCTGAAGAGGTAGTGAACCTTCCCTGTAGGTGATCCCTCTTTGCCCATTGTGGTGTTTCTCACAGAGGTATTGAGGAATCCACACACACGTAATGGGGTTGTGTTGGATCTCCTCTGAAAAATTATAGTTTCTACATTTCCCACAGTGTAGCTATCACTGCTTCTCTTGCGCTGTTTATCAGTAATCAACACAGGGAATGAGAGGTCATTTATCTGTCAAACTCTGCAAGCTGCTGGGCATCTCAGAAGAGCATAGAGAAAGGATAATATTTGCTATCACATGCTGCAATATTTCCTATAACTTTTTTTTTGTCTTAAAGACTGTCTCACTCTGCATCAAAACAGAAGTACCTCCCATTAATTGATGTTAGTGACTCTGTGCTGATGATAGTGATGTTGTGTCTATAAACATTATTCTGTACATTCCAGGTCTGGCCCTAACTTAAGACCTGATCTTGCAAAGAACAATTTCTCATTGTACTTAATAAGAATCCACCTCCAAACAAAACCAAAAACAAACAAAAAACAAAATATACAAAAGAAAAAGAACAAAGTAAATACTCCTGGGATCCAAGTTTAGCAAATCTTCATGTGGGAGCTTCACTGCCATAAGCCACTCTGCTCCCAGTAGAAAAGTTCAGCATGCAAAAAGCAGCTTGCATCACTGGCAGCCGGTAGACATCAGGACAGTACAGGGGTCAATGGTAGGAAGAGGATATGGTATTAATTAGGGGAATAAGTCTTAGACAAATCCGATTTCTTTCTCTGGTTGATAAAGATAACTGCATAGATGGAATACGCTTTTAGGTGGGTAAGGCTCAGTAGTGCACAACATCAAAAAATAACATTATGCAATATCAAGAGAGTACACAAGAAGGTTGCCAGGCATTAAATCCCATGTCCCCTATTAAAAACAGATGGAATATTACCTTTTTCATATTTTCCCATATGCTTTTAATATGGATCCAGGATCTCGAGCTGAAAAATATTGTTGTCTGCTGCCTCCTCAGCCCTGCTCCTCACAGCATTATCAGCAGATAAGGGCTGCCATCTGGGCTGTGCAAATAGTGGCTGCAACAGGCTGAACAGAGCAAAACAGGGCCAAAGGAAGGAAGGGAAGTAAAGGACTGCTTGTCACAGTGGAGGAAAGGAAACCCTTTTAGAGGTGGAAGGAAAAATCCTTTGAATGATGAGCTCTCATTGAGTCTCATCAATAAAAAAAAATCAGTATACACAAATCTCATTAAGAACTAGTTAACAGGCAGAGCTCAAAGTGTAGTTTCCATGGGGAAACGATGATCAGGCAACAGAGGGTCCTGTGATGGCGTGTTATTAGTTGCAGGCTTGATGCTGGGGGATATTTACCCCAAAAAATAAATAGAAAATCACTTCTGATGAAATCACAGAAGTTTTAGTGAGATGGTAAGTTGTGGAGAGTTGAGAAAGGCCAAACAACGGTACCTAGATCACATGGTATGTTGAATCTGAGTGAATTAGTTGTATTTTTGTATAGTCAAATGAACAACTATGTACTTAGTAAGATTTGTTTTAAAACTTGGAAAGTCACAACACAGAATGGAAGACTGAGTCCTGGAAAGAAGTAACTAAAAATGAACTAGAGAATATAATGAAAAAACTAATAATCAGGAATTCTCATATTTCTGTGGAAAAAAAAAAATGGGCTAATGGGGTCATTGAATTCTGTGAGCAGAAAATAGGATCTAGTGCTACTTATTTATTTTTTTATGGTACTGACATGAAGGAAAACTGCTAGCAATTTAAACATCCACACCTCAAAAAAAGACTAAAAAAAACAGAGAGGAAGAAGGAAAGGAATCAAAAACAAGGATTTAAATACTTCACACTGACCAGAACTCAAACTCCTGTATTTATTAAAAACAGACGGGCAAGTGTTTTTATTGCTGTGGTGGCATCTTCAGGAGAGGGAACAGTCAATGCCCAGCAGTTTGCTAATGGTAGACAAAAAGACAGAGCAAGAAACTCTCACAGAAAGCTGGAGATGGAGGGATTCACAAGAGAAAATAGGCAAGTATCTGAGACACAAAATTAGGTATAACCTTCTAGCTACCTATGCTTCTATACATATATTTGAAGGAAGAATTGGATGCTGACACCATATTTTCAAGATCGGTTTTCTAGATTGCTATATTTCAATCAAACAAAAAAAGTCAACAGCAAGGTATGAAACTAAACAGTAGTGGCCTGTGTCATGCAGGACATTAAACTAGAAGATGAAATGGTCCTTTCTGGCCTTAAATTCTGTGAGGTTTAGAATCAAGGTTTAGATCTGTAAGTAACTTAAAGCAACAATACATCTTTCACAGGACATCTCTGGCATGGTATCAAATTCTAAGCATTCATAGACTTAATTAAGTGGTTAAAAGTACAGAAAAAGATACCAGACTTTGAACTTCTTTTTGGAAATATTGACCTTATCCAATAGCTTACAGTTTCAAGGCAAACTTCTGGAAACACTTTTACTGGCTTAAGGTGTCATAGACAGCTCTGTAGTGTACATCGATTATACTGCAGAGATCCATGAGCCCCAACAGAACATCATAGATTACATTCAGAAGTCTTGCTAAATTCTTGGCCATTGCTACGCCAGGAGATATTTATAAGGCACTGTGGTTAGATATATTTCAGTCAATGGAGAGAAGTTATTCCCCTATCCTAATAAGCAGATCAAATGGTTAAAATGACTAACTTCACTTAAATGAATGTGAACATCTTTAATGATACTGCAGCAAAACACTTACCTGTGATTATCTCCTTCTGGAGACAAGAAGGAAGGCTGAGTCACCATTAAAGTATCAACTGGTAGGTCCAGTCCTCTCTGAAGATCTCCAGTTTGATGAGCGATAATAACAGTTCTGGCCCAACTTTTTAAGCTGTCAATTGTCAAGGAGCAATGAAATTCCTTTCTTGCATGGCCTGGTGGATCACCAAGTTCAATGACCAGTACTTTTGATGGAACAGCTCTAGTAGATGGGTTCAGGGTTCGGGATCTTACTGATCTTCTCCTTACTCCCTGTGAGCCAGGCCTGGTATGAGCGGCTGTACAAAATGTCATATTAGGGCAGTGATATCTCCTCTTGCTAACATTGGATGAGATGACTTTTAACATGTTTTCATCTCCCAGCACACGATAGACTATTCTAATTTGGTCATGATCAACCTGCAAGAAATCAGCTAATCGACTTATTATACTTCTTTCATCCTCTTCCCCAGTAGTCTCAGGTACAGAAAAAGCAATGTGAAGGGAAAGACCAGTGACTATTTCTACAGGTTCCTCTTCATGAAGGAGGACATAGAGAAGGTTGTTCTCAAAGTTAAAATAATTGGCTCCGAGCCCTTCATTCAGTGAGAAAGAAGACAGGGTTGGAGAAACATACGTCCCCTGGATAAAAACATGAAGGCTGAGGGGTTCATTGTAGAATATAGCAAGAGGAAACTTGGTTGAGTTTTGGCCACTGAGAAGGTAAAGTCTGAAAGTCAAAGGTGGCAGATCAGGGAAACAAACTGTAGTGAGTTTGCTGGATGGCAAGACAGCAGAGAAAGCAGGAGGATGCTCAGTTGGATAACATCCTGCATCTGAAGTCACATCACTGAAGGTATCCATAAAGCTATCAGTCAGTGCTACCACTGGAGACAGTCTCTGATTGACTCTATTGGGGTCCAGGTTTTCAAGGATGACAAGTGCATGAGCTGTCTGCTTGCAGAAGTAGCCTTGTACTGAAGGGTTGAAGATACACTTACCATCTTCTCTGTAAATTCCTAGAAGAATAGAGAGAGATGGGAAGAGAAAATAAATAAATAAATAGATAGATAGATAGATAAACAAACATAGAACAGATT
>JAVCKT010022409.1:0-10751 GCA_032273925.1 Rhynchotus rufescens
CTTCCAGTCCATACAGCCTAAAGGGCAGCTGCTTCATTGAGCTTACGGTGCAGATCATGAAGGTCTGCTTACAGATAACACATATCACATTTGCAGTAGTGGGTAAACCATTTCAGACCAGATGGAATATGTACAATTGGATGCTTTCATCTTCCTGCTTTGGTAAGTCCATCACTGTATGTACATCCCTAACTATTACAGGATAGAAAACTCATGTATGTTCACCCCTGCCTAGCTACCTACATAAAAAATGGGTTTATGAAGACTGCAGTGAAGATCCCAAGTCTCAGTCCCAAGGAGATGGGGAAGTCTCAGGCTTGTACCCGACAGTGTGGCCTTTTCAGGCCAGACTGCAGACAGCAAAGCCATGCAGGTAGGTTTTGTTTAAACAAATGGTTGGTTGGTTGGTTGGTTGGTTGGTTGGTTGGTTGGTTGGTTGGTTGGTTGGTTTGCTGTGCCCCACATTCCTTCAAAAGCCTGTGAGCTGAAACACAGCGTGGTTCCTGGTCGCTCCATAAGGCCAAGCTGTAAATCTGCTCGCTCATCAGTAGGTGGCAGATTCGTAGGGCTGGATCAGTGCATGCAAGAAAGGTGCCAAGAAACACACGTAAAAAAGCTGCGGTGCTTTATTACCATGTGAGATTGGCCTTTAGGTTTTTATAATTGTTAAGTCTTATAGTAGTTTTTCTACTGTTTTGCATGAGTTTTTAATACCACTACAAAAGTGGTTGACACTATTTAACAAAAGCAATTTTTCATATTACGAACAAAAGTTTCAATAAAATATTCCCTGCCTGATAAATCCTACTTTAGTTAGAGACTAGGATGTATTTATTTTAGAGGATCATTTATAAACTTAATGCTTATAAACTTCTATACGTCATGTCTGTACGTGTTTGTATCTGAGCACACACTTGGTTTTGTTTTATCAAAGTACAGAAAGAGGAAACAAAAGCATCTTAATTTGTAACTGGAACATTTACTCAGCTGTGGGAATTGCTCATTTCTTGAAGCCAAGGTGCTACTTTGGCAGTCACTGCCTGCTAAGCCACACATACATCCTTTGATCTTATACATTTCCACGTAAGATATGGGGGTGTCTTTTGGTTTCTTCTGGTTTCCTCACAGTCCAAGGGCTATAGGGCCGGGTGAGAGCAGAAGGGGAATCCCTAGACGCCCAACAGCCATGTCTCGGAATGCAGCATTTACCCTTCCTTGCTGCTTTCCACGGCAGAGGAGCAGCGTCCCCTCTGGCTGATCAACAGGATGAACCCATTGCACTGGTCTTCCACAGCTGCCATCGGCCCTGGCTGTATCCCAGCTGTGACACAAGTGACACAAAGAATGTTCTAAAAGTGACACAAGAATATTCTAACAGCTTTTAAGGGAAAATCCACAACACTTTCACAAGAAAGTCTGTCTTAAGATCTAGGAGAAACTTCAGCAGGCAGGTATGGAGAAGGATTTCAGCGCATGTCTCCACACTGAAAGCAAGGGAGAGACAAACCCCAAAGGTCTGGAGCATTTTGCTGCTGCAAGGTGGCTACTTAGGAAACCAAAAGTTTGTCCCACTTACAGTACAACATGATGTATAAACCGGGCTTTTCAGGAATGGGGCCTCTACCTAGCATGAAGTATACTGGTTGTCTGCACAGAAAGTATATTTGGGCGGATGTGTGTGGACACAGTGTCAGAGGGGCTGACCCCGTGCGGGAAGGCGCTCCGGGTACGTGGTGGGCTGCGCTCCTGGACAGGGCATCCTCCAGGCCCAGCATCCCGCCAAGCAGAAGCGTGTGTGGGAGGCTGCAGAGATATCTGAAATCAATGGTGATGGCAGCTTGGTCGCCGCTATCTTGAGAATGAGAAGGATCAACAGAAGTGCTTGGAGCTGAGACCACTGTGAGGGACGACTCCTTGTAGCCAGGCTAATGTTTCTGCTCCCCTGGCAGCAAAAGGACCTGCTGCTCGCACCGTCTGCACTAGTCACCAAGTGAGTCACTGCAGCCTGGTTTCAAAATCAGGCTTCTAATGTTTTTTTCAGTGATTATTCATTGCTGATAATGATGCTGCTGCTCAGAAAGCCACCAAAGTATTGCTGATGGCCAGAAGGAAGAGTCAGGGAGACCAGTTGGGGTTAACTCATCCTAGGACACAAAACCTGACAGCAAAGTGAAGGGAACCTAGCGTAAATATGTTGACAGTGGGTTTAAAACACAGCTGAAATATCTGTTTTTTTTTTCTTCATTCAGACCATTCCTCTTCCTGCTCTGTATTTTCCTGGTTTTTTATGTACAAGCGTACATGCTTTTTCATTTGCTTCATTTCATACAAACTGCTGCCTTTCAAATTTCCCACAAATTTAACCGCTGTTTCACTGGGTTGTCTCAGAGCTATATTTATATAAAGGATTTTTATTAAACTGTATTCTGTCTTACACTTTTGGGCTTTCACATTAATATTTTTAAAGCTTCTTGTAACGTTATCACTAGTGAGGCAAATAAGTGACAGTTCTTACTGGTGGTATGGGCAAATTGCATTGTACGATGTAGGAACTATACAAATACTTTTTTAAAATAGAAGCTTAAAATAACCAGGGCTTAAATCTGGACAGCAGCTTTATTGAATATGGGACAAATTACCATAATAACAACGAGCAGAGCAAAATAAGTAGGGCAGGAAATTCTAAGTGAAGTGGATATAATTCAAGGGCAAGGAAGATTTGCTTATGCAGTTGAGTCTTGCAAACCACAGGAAATGAGCAGAAGCCCATCGCTGGCCCTGCGCTGTAATGAGTTTCTGTACACATTCATTTTTAGCCTGGTGTGAAGAGGGTGCAATTCTGGGCATCTTACTGGAGATTTGTACGTTTACAGAAAGGCTGAATGATGCTTATTGTGTGAAGAGGAGCCCGGCATTGCTAAAGGCAGGCGTTTGGAGAGGGTGTCATTAACTGTGCTGACGGGCTGGAGAAGCTGTAGCTCAAGGACAGGATGAGCCTTCTGCAAGGCTGCATCACGCGGCAGCCAGAGGCAGCCCGGTTTCCTCAAGAGCAGTCTGACCTAAACCTCCCAGGGAGAGAAGCAGGAGGCCTGTGTTAGAAAGCACCCAAGGACAAGGGTCCTTGTGTTCAACACAGAGACAGAACCAGTGCAAAATAGGCTATGTGACTGAAGACGTGATAACCCAATTCAATCCCACAAGCACTGTTTTTTCTTTTACGATTTAAAGAGCCTGTAAAAAAGGAGGTTCTTGCTGTTTGTTGCTCAAATCAGTTTCCACTGCAATTCACGCCATGTGAACAAACAAAATCAACAAGTTCTGTGGCCCCCTCTATGAACACAGAGGGGCTTTGCTCTCCTGTCCACAGCTACCATCGTTGACATGAACTTAGTTAAATGCCGTTAACATGTGTTTAATTGAGGGCCTTAGGAATGCCTGCCCAGGCTCTGGCCCCTCGGTGAGGCAGGACCCGAGTGTGAGGCCGTGCTCAGCCCTGGCAGGCGGGAAGCGCTGGGAAGATGCGTCCCGGCCTCCAGGGCTCTCTCTGGCCAGCGCGGCCCGCACTGCCATCGGCTTTGGGGCTGGATATGGGCAGCCGAGTGGCCCATCTCGCTGGGAGCCCCTCCTAGGAAAGTCCAGGGAGGAAAAGGAGAGAAGGACAACTGGCATGAAGCTGTCAATGCTACAGAAAAGGGTAGGTGGCAAAATCCCTTTCAAATGGACCAGAAATAAAGTAGGAACTGGAGCTGAGAAGGCCCTGTTCCAGAGGAAGGAGAGCTGGCTGGAAGCAGAGCAAGGTGTTGAAAAACGTCAGAGTCAGTAAGGGCTGGCTTGCCTTCTGGGTGTTGGGCACTTGGCAGCGGCTGGGCAGGAGGAAGCGAGTGCCCTGCGCCTGCTGCTCTCGGCACGGCTCAGCGCTGCCCGTCTGTGGGACGTGGCTTGGGACAAGACCACCACGAGGGCCGAGCGGGGCTGCCGGGGTGCTCGGAGCGGAGGGACAGGGACAAGGCGCTTGTGAGGTTCCTGGGCAGCCCAAAATGTCTGCTCCCGAAAGGAGTATTTACAGCAAAGAGGAACAGGGAATGCGCTCATGGAACACGGAGAGTATACTGCAAAGGAATTCTGTACTGCAGGGAGAATCCAAACGGCCAAGATTGCTCAAATAACCCAGTCTGTTAAAAGCATGTGAATACTGGGCAGGGACAGAGAGGAAACAATTATAGTACCCCATGAATAAACAGGTATGAATGGTCTTTGCATTTTCAAGTCCTAAATTAGACGTACATTAGCAGCAGCACCCGCGGGGCAGGCTGCCCTTTGTGTCCGGAGGAGCGGCTGTGAATTCCGGAGGCTCCGCAGGCTCCAGGTACGGGTGCCTCGGGCACCGCGGGGTGCGCTGGCCGTGCGGGCGGGAGAGCGAGCTCCGCAGCCCAGACCGTCCCTTCCTAGTCCTGCAGTGCTAGGAAGGATGCGATGGGGGGGGGATAAATAAATAAATAAATAAATAAAGCTACTTAGGCTTGTGCTATGAATAGCTTGGAAACAGCTATAAGCTGATTCAGTTTAGGCGGCAACCTGTCGTTAGGAAGCTGTGTCACTGCGAAGCTCGTGTTGGACCCAACGCTCCGCAGAAGCCGCAGCTCCCAGGCGCTTCCCGGGAGCCCTTTGGCTCCGGCCGCTGGGAGCTGCCGTGCACGGGGAGCCCCCGGCGGCTCCGGGCCGGGCCCGGGGCGCGGCCGCTGCCCTGGACTACAGCGCCCAGCGGCCCCCGCGGCCGGGCCGGGCTGGGGCGGCCGTTACCGGCCGTTACCGACCGGTACTGGCCGTTACCGGCCGTTACCAGCCGTTCTGGCCGTTACCGGCGCCTCGCGTGCGGGGAGCTGGGCTCGGCCTGGCGCCGACACCTGTGGCTGTCGCAGTCACAGGATCCAGCACAGTCCCTGTGTGTCCCTGTACAGCCCCGTGTGCTTCGCGGGGCTCTAGCCTGTGTGCAGAGGCGTTACCCACGGGAAGGGGAGTTGCGCGGCGCTGTGCCCTGTGCACGGTCCCTGTGGGCGCCGCTTGCTGCGCGGAGCTGGGTGCGGAGCCGCGCTGTGCACCCCGCGGGCTGCCGCCTCTAGCCTTGCCGTGTGTGCAGTGTGCACCTCCAGTGGGAAACGGGCACTTCTGAAGAGAGAAATCCCAAAAAACAACCCGTGAGTGCCCGGCACCTGCCCCGCTTTCTGTGTGTTTCACCTTGGGTAACAAGCAATTGGGGAGCACCCAGGGTTGAGCCCTCAACCTGGGTTTGCAAGCGTGGGTGTCAGTTTGTTCCTGACATGGCCTAGGAAGCAGGATGCAAACAAAGTCTGCGTCCCTTGCCTGCCAGAGATAATCTCTCTGCAGATGTACTCTCATTTTAATGGACTGGCCGTACCTCAAACTGAATGAAAATGCGAGACGTAGATCATACTCCACACTGATTTTTTCCAGAGTGCATTTGTTGTGAGAAACCCCAGAAGAAAATGCACCCAAGGCCATGTTTTCACTGTTGTTGCTGGTATATTATGAGAGAATATGGACAAAACAGCAGATGTTACTGGGACATCATGAGAGAATACAGACAAAAGGAGCAAACATTGGTAGAAGACGAAGATAAGGACCACGGTATCTTTGTGGAACTGGCCGAAGCAGGGCTGTAGGACCAAAACAGGGCCTCCTGAGACAAAATAAAGCCATATGTGGAAGTGACTTCCTGGAAGATGACCACCAGGGGGTCTCAAAAAGACCACCAGAGACCACCAAAGGGGCAAAGGGTGCATGTGTGTGAGGGTGGGGCATATTGTAATTAGTTCCAGGAAATTGAATGAATATGTATGATCATTTCGTAGAATTTAATGCATATGTAGATAATAGAGAAATAAAAGTTTTAGCAAACACCTGCTAGGGCATGCACGATAGGTGGAGCTATCCCTCGCGCATCCAGCGCTGCCATAAAGTGAACGCCTGCAGCATTCGCTTAAGAAATACTGCATTGGTGTTAAGAGGTTTATTCTCAGTTTTCAGTGACTGGCGACCCAGGTGGGACCCTGCTCCTGAATCTCTACGGATCGGTGGGATCACAGGACCTCCAACCGGCACCGAGGGATTCTCGGGGAGAACCTCGGATCCTCGGACCAAAGAGCTCTGAGCAAGACTCCCCTGGACAGGTAAAGGCATTCCTTTCTTAATAAGAAGATCCTTAAAAGGTTTGCCTGCCTGTAAGACAAGGCGAAAGGCTTGCAGGGTTGAGCAAAGGTATGTACCTAAGGTAAGGGACAGGTTCGGTTGAGGGGTACATTCATACCCCATAGGTGCCCACCTTATATGAAACGAAAGCTTCATAGGTTGGGCTTAGATTTGGCCGAAAAGCTCACCCATCAGATGAAGCGAGTGCTTCGCAGGGAAGGGCTTCAGGGTAGCTGCAGCATAAAGGGTAAAGGTTGAAGTCAGGATCCTGTACATTAAAGTTCCATCAAAGGGTTAAAATCAGACCAATATTGCTGGGTAACTGTGGTGTGGAAACTTGGAACTGTATCAGGTTTCCTCCTCTGGATCTTGTATTTGGTGATTGGTTAATTGTGACGTTTTTAAATTTAAAGAGGCATCAGTATTCCTGTGTTAGTTGTTTGTGTCAGAATTTTGCATTTGGTGATTGTTTTAAGAAAAAGGGGGGCGGGGGCAGACCCATAACGTGTCAACATAATGGGCAATATTTGTTCCTTGGAAGGAGGGGAAGAAGGGATCTTGAAAAGATCTCCTCTGGGATGTATTTTAAAAGATTGGGAAATAGTAGGAGGAAATCCCCTTACTTGGAAACAACTTGTGGAGTATTTTAATCGTTGATGGCAACTATACACTCTGGAAGATCAAGAAAAGAGGCTGAAGAATGGAACTTTAAAATATAACAGATTTTGTAACCAAAGAGTTCAAGTGAGGAGCTTGGTGCCTCCTTCACTGTTCCCGAGACGGGCAGCAGGTGTGTAAATGCTGTATCGAGTGCAGCCGGGATGCCGGGAGCTGCTCCCAGGTGAGGTGCTGAGCAGGGCTGACATGGCCCAGTGCCGGCGGTGGGAGCTGCTCCCTGAGCTCATGGTTACTCTGCAGAAACGTGGCGAGGTTGCCAGCTCTTTGGTGCGAAACCCTGCGTAGGTGGAAGTGCTCCTCTGAAATGGCTAACCTTGTCCCACCGTGAGCAGCGAGGGTGTCCTTGTGAGTGGTTTGTAACACATGCCACCAGTTAGTTCTCTTTTGGGAAATTAAGGGTGCTCGAAAGGGGTAGCGTTAGAGTCCTCTGAGCTGTGGCTGGCACGCAGAAGGAAAGTTTGCAAAGCGCTTCTGCAGAGCGGCCAGGATGTGATATTTGTTGCTGTTTAATTTTCCTCCGGCTGATGACGGGTGGCCACTATAATATTTTAGTACAATTAGCAAATGTCCTAAATCAAGGGAAATGTGGAAGTAATAATTAAAAAAAAAAATAGAAAAAGTATGGGGGGTAGGAATTGCTGGGGAGAATTGCCAAAATTTGTTGCAATCCACACGGGCCAGATTTTGTGCTCAGTGGGCCAGGCTTGGTTGACTGTGGGTGCTGCGAGTTGTGCCTCACTGTAAAAGAAGACCCGTGGGTATCTGTGGTCTGTTTGCAGAATGAGATACAATGCTACATGAGTAAGAGCTGCCATCCCCATCTCCGCTTTGGGAGAGCGGTGCCTGTCCTCAGACCTCTCATCCACCTTACCGACCCGCACAGGGCTCCTTTCAAAGAAACCCACGGGTCACTTCTAAGTTGATGAACTCATTTCAGATATTAATCCTGTGTGATTTTTATCAGTTCTTCCAGATCTGCTTGTTCCCATTTCTCACTTGGCTTAAAGCATTCCACCAGTAAGTTACTTTATACTTAGAAAGTATTTGCTTTTTTATTGTTTTTTTTTTCTTAAGTCTTACTAAATACATCCCGTTCGGTAGGAGGAGTAGAAATGTTTACAAGGAGGTCCCAAGAAACTCAGGTCATGAATCTTGCATGGCGCGCTCCCTCTCGCAGCGCGGGGCGGGCGGGCTCGCCGCTCTGCTCGCGGGCAGCGTCTCCAACAAAGAAACGGCCCCAACGGTGCCCGCGGCCGCCCTTGCCACAGGTAAACGCTGCCGGGCGCCACGCTCCGCCCCGCTCCCCGCGCGAGCGGGCCAACTCGCCGGGCGCCCGTTGCAACGGCCCTAACGGCCGCCGGGAGGGGAGGGGAGGGGAGCGGGCAGCGCCCGCCTCGCCCCTCGCAGCGCGCAGGTGGCAAATGGCTCCCGCGCGGCGGCGGGCGGCGGCGCCGCGCTGCGCCTTTAAAACGGCCGCCATGACGCGGGCGGCGGTTGGTGCGGGCCGCGTGTGGCGGCGGCGTCACGCGGGCCGGGAGCCAGGAGCCAGGCGGGGCTGCTGCCCGTGTCCGAGGGAGCCGCCGCGGAGCGCCCCGCGGGGGGCGGCAGCCGGGCGCCCCGCCGCTCCGCGGCCATGCGTGGCTGTAGTTGCTCCTAGGTACGTTTTTCTGGCTTGCTCTTCTATCCCTCTACCCCCCGGCTCCCCCACCCCGAAAAAAAAAATGACAGCGTTGGTGAAGGTGCCTGGCGAGCGGGCTCCGAGGCGCCGCCGAGGCTGTCACGCAGCCGCGGGGCGAGGGGCAGCGCCGGCAGCACCGCGCGGGGACCCGGGCCCGGGGCAGCGGCCGCGGCCGCGGGGAGGCTCCGCCGAGCTGCCCGTGCCGCTCGTCCTTGTGCAGTCACCTCAGGTGAACCGCGAAGCGCCGCGCCAGAGGCATCCAGTTATCCGGTCAGCTGCACGGCGAGAAACGCTCTTCTCACTAGTTTGGAACTGTTGGTTTGGGCGCTTTACGTGCTGCTAGCTATATAATAAACATTTATTTCCTTTTTGCTTTTTTTTCTTCCTTTTTTTTCTTAAACAACGCTTTTATTTGTTATCATCTGTTTGTGCAAACTTTTAGCTGAACAACATGATTTCCCTATTCTGTGCTTCCGAGAGCTGTATGACATTCCTAGCGTCCATTAATGCTACAGCAAGAACATCCTGAGTCCTTGGTCACTCCTTGGTCAGCTCTGTGGAACAGGAATGACTTATTTAAGAACGGCAGCAGCAGAAAGGCCTCAGTCACTGCTGCATGCTCCAGAAGTTGCAGTAAAAGCTGTGTGGGGAAATACTCCAGCACACTGCAAGGAGGGAAACAAGCTGGATTTTTTTGTCCTATGTTCGTTGTGCATGCCTTTGCTGAATTGAGGGTACCTATGGAAGGAACTGTGTTAGTGCGGGAGGGGTGGTCATATGGATAAGATTTTAGGCCTCAGGAGCTTGAGGCTC
The DNA here is from genome assembly GCA_032273925.1 of Rhynchotus rufescens. Lineage (NCBI taxonomy): Eukaryota > Metazoa > Chordata > Aves > Tinamiformes > Tinamidae > Rhynchotus > Rhynchotus rufescens. Next base: position 9,377 of record JAVCKT010022409.1, read on the forward strand.
ATTTTGTAACCTTGTTTATCAGTCTAAATGTGACTTGTGTATAAAACATTTTGCTCATCATTTGTCTTTGTAGAATGCCTGTTATGTTATGCTGCTGTCTTCATACTGCTAATAATCAAATGCAACTTTTATTTTTCTGTGCTTATTGATTAGTTGCTGAAATAAAGGATACCTCTGTCCACCCTATGCTAACTGTTGACATGGAAAACAAGGAAAATGGCTCTCTGGATGTCAAAAAGTAAGTGAATCCATAGTATTTACTTTTTGTAATCAGCATATGGAATTGGATTTTACTGTTCATTGTACTTAACGTGGTTGGCAACAGTGGATACCTCCATCTCTCCTTGTCTTGAGGTTTCCCTGTTCTCAATTATTTTTCTTCTATTTCAGCATTGAAATAGAAGAGTCCTTGACAATGAATTGATTGAAGGGGGGTTGTGGGGAGGCTGGATAGTAATGGAGAGATGCAGAAGCTAGAAACAAGTTGGAGAGATTCCTTTGAGTTGGCCTTTCAGCAGAGCGTGGAGTAAGTTGTGCTGTAGGAAACACTCCACCTCCACTCAGCTTCCTGCCGTTTCGAGGAAAGCTGCTGCCGCCATCCAATTGGACTGGAAAGGTGAAATGCCTCAGCGAAGGGGAAGCAGCAAAGCAAGTGGTGCCCGAGGAGTTTAAAGGGCTCTGTACTTCCAGCTAGTGGCTTTTGCAGAGGCAATGCCAGGTAAGAAGAAATGTCCAGTGTGGAAGTCCTCTTCTCTCTGTCTTTTTCAAAGAGAGACAGATGCTTTTTCCTGGTGATTGGCCTAGAGTGGTGGGCTGCTTGCTAAGGGGTAGAAGCTGTTTTTGGAGGAGTTTCTGTAACTGCTGCATCTTGTTCTTCTCCTTCAGATCTCTTTGCCACAAGCCTTACAAGAAAACTTGGCAATGTCTAGACCCCTTGGTGACAGAGTAATGTAAACAATAATAAAAATAATGACTGTTTTAGGATACTGATGAAGCACCTGATTATGACATAGCATCAAAAGATCTGCTGACAGTCGTTAAAATCCCTGTATTTTCCCTTCACTTGAGTCACTGGTTATACCACACCAATATAAAATGCATTTGCCTATTCAGTGAAAGTAGGTAGATTATACTGTGCCTGTCCCTCAGAAGCCACCTTCAATTAGCAGTCTTGTTTCTATAGTTGGGACTCGAAGCAGGGAAATAGTTGAGGCAAGGACAGCTTAAGTTTAATTATTTTCCCCTGAGGCTTAGGTGATAAAGGCTCAACTACTAATTGTGAAGGTGGCTTTTTAAAGCTGATGGGGATTGCAATTAAACTGAACAGAAGCCGTGGTTTCAAAACGAGCATGTAATACGTACATGCACATATCTA
>JAVCKT010022409.1:10761-24516 GCA_032273925.1 Rhynchotus rufescens
CTACAAAACAAGTATTTGGCCCTTTCTTCATGTGATTATAAATAGGTTGGATAAAAGCTGTTTCTTCACAGCCATATCCTACCAGACCTTGCTGCTTCTGCCACATGATGGCAATAAAGGCACAGGGACAGTGGTGAAAAGCAGGCAAGCCAAATCTATTCATAATCAGTGCATCTGGTATATGGTTGCACAGCCTAAGATGCCAGCCCTCTTACAATTTTGCAGCATTCAGGATATCTGGCATAAAGAGGTGCATGGTTAAGTTATGGCTCTTCTAAATTCAGTTTCTTTCTTTAAAAGAGTATGCAGCAACAGGACAGGAAAGAGGCTGCCAAAGTCTAGAAGCCAGAAGATGATCTGTGGGCATAGGTGGGTTAAAACCCAGCCAGTCTTCCAAAGTCTGCAACATGCCCTTGAGTCTGCCCTTGCAGTTATAGCTGTGGAAATTGGCTCCACTTGAGGTTCGGCGTGATGGTATTCCTTGAGACAGGAACTTGCAATTATTACCTGGGATTAGTCTATGGCAGAGCCCGTGAAGTCATTGCAGTTGGGCCTGGGATGGGGCTGGTCTGGTCTGCACATTCTTTTGTGCTAGAAGAGCTACGTGAAGAATCAATACGCTTCAGGTGAAATACAGAACTGTGAAAGAGAAGGTTTGAGACCATAGCTAGGAGGAGATTAAATGCTTTGGGAAGTAAGCAAAGTAGATTTAGCAGGGGTGTTATTTTCAGATGCCTTTTATTCGCTGTTTAGGAGAAATATAATAAAATCGAACATCTTTAAGACTTATTATGCCTTCTTACTGCTGAATTGTTGGGATCTTTTTGTTTGTTTTTAATTTAAGTAGGAAATGAGGCATTCAAAATGATAAGAGTGTGTTTTAGGAATGCCTATCTTATGCAAAGTTTTAAACACAATTTTTTAAACTCTGCTTCAATAAGTATGTGTAGATTTTATGCAGTTCACAGCACACTTTTAAGCCTTAGAACAGGAGCAACACCAGAAATTGAAAGGCATTCTTTTGATTTAAAAAAACAAAAAGGGAGGCGGGGGAGCACAACTCTCATAAGGCCAGAGAGTCAGATACTCAGTTCTATAGAGTGTTACTTTCCATAACTGCAATCAGTGAAGCAGTTCATGAAGTAGGATATTATTTGATATGTAAAAGTAAGAAACTGTGGTCCCCCAGCTCATTATTCTCAAATGTGTGTGTATTCTGGGGGTAAGTGGAAGTTACAGTTTTCAGAAGGCTAATTGCAGCATGAGGTGCCATATGAGTCTGTAGGGCAAGATTTTTTTTTTTTTTTTTTTTTTTTGCCATATTCTATGGAGCACTGCAGTATTTAGGGGAGACATGAACGTCACTGTGCTGATGTCCTCTGTCACAGATTCAGCTAGTCACAGAAATTGTCATTTTTATAGAAATCAAGTGACTTGGGACATTGTGAGTCTGCTTTCTCATCATGGCTGGTGGAAAGTGAGGGGCCCTTGATTCACTTAGATTTTACTGAAAATTGTACTTTATAAAACTTTTCTGAATCACAGTGATGTGCCATTATTTCTTAAGGGCAGACGTTTAAAAAGCCTAGCCAACACAGAGGTGATAGCAGGAAAGAAAAATTTGAAGGGTAGAAAGAAAGGAGCTGTCAGGAGGCTACTGCCTGTTCTTGTCCTCCAGCTGTTACTGCTGAAAATCAAAGTCCTATGTCTATCAGGACATGAAATGGGCAGAACCCTGACATCTGCCCTGATGTGCAGTCATTTGCTGTTTCATCATTAGCACTACAGTTGAGCATTCATGATAGTGGAAATTATCTGGGATGAACTTGAAGATGAAATGGGATGTCTAGTTGGGGAAGCATCTTCTAGTTGTTTATTCTGGAAGATGCCTTGCTCTTCCTGCCACTAAATCAGTCAGGGAAAGCAGTTAGATTTCGCTGCGTGTATTTCTCACCAAGAATTTGCAAATACACAAAGGTTGTGTGAGATACCAAATCTGAAATAGAAGATGGCAAATTGAGGATAAGGAATGCAGGACAAGGATAAGGATAGCAGAAATGGTTGTGATAACAACAGTTGTTTCTGCTGCTATGGAAAGCAATTACCTGAGGTCAATCACTGAAAGGTTATGTTTAACAGCTGTTTTCTGGGATTAATAACTGTTTAAAAAGTCCATAGATTTGTCCAAAGATGAGTCCAAAGCCAATTTTGGAAAATATTTTATTTTGAGCTATGAGTGCAATCATTGGTGGTTCTGTTTTTCTGTTTTACAAGGTAAAGGGGTTTCCAGTAGTTCCTACCAATGTTACAAAGAAGTACTATGTCATCTGGAAAAACACTAAGCCACACACTGCGCTTTTTTTTTTTTTTTTTTTTTTTTTTTTTTAAATATTTGGTAGCTAAAACCTGAGGTCTTGAAAGGCTGGGATTCAGCATCTTAGACATCATAGTCTTTGTCCAGCTGCAAAAGCAGCCTCTCCACAGATGAAAATTGTGACATTACTTTTAGCTGACATGACGATTTCTACATTTTCTTCTTTTGTGAAAAGAGAGGTATCTCATTTGTCCCATGTCAGTGTTTGAAATGGAAGAGAAGAGGCATGACTGGTCTGTCTCTTGGGAATCTCAAAGGATACTCTTCCTGGGGAAGTGGAAAGGGAGAGGATGTGCATGGGTTGTGCGTGAAGAAGGAACTGCCCATAGTCTACATATTTTAGTGATTACTCATCTGGATTTGCATTTTGCAGCTCAGTAGAGAACGGGAGATCTCCAGACCCTGCTGACTGGGCTGTTATTGATGTGGTGAATTACTTCAGAACAGCAGGATTTGAGGAACAAGCCAATGCTTTTCAAGAACAGGTAAATCCATTAGGAAACATGCAGTCACCTTCAGCTGTCACCACCTTCTCACACTGCACGTTTTTTGCAGTTGATGTGATAATTTGGTTAGTGTATGATGAGGTGTTGTAAAGAACTTTGAAAGTCGCTGTTAAGGGGTGAAAATCCATGGGACTGCTGTGATCTTTTAGTGACAATATTGCTTCACAAGATGTGATTAGCGAGATGAAAATGTAGTATGTATTTGAAGTACTCACCTGAAAGCTGAAGAATCTAAACAAACTTTCTGACCTGATTTCAGAGTATCCAATTCATTCAGTTCCACTGTTTCATTTTTTTTTCAAATAGAAGTGGTAATTCTGTTCTTCCTAAGTGCGCTGTGCAAATACACTCATGAGTTTATAAAATGCTGGGATTGCAAAAGCAGCAATTTGCTTTTGAAGAACACGGATGAAAAAGAGCTGCTGTGTCCCGTTGGCTTAGCAGTGCAAGCAAACAGGGAAAGAAGTTGTTGATAAGGGCAGGGGGAAAATCTTTCTTTGCACAGGAGCAGAGTGTTTGCAGGACTCCAAGAAAAAAGGTCAGGCCTTCTTTCTAGGGCTTGTGGGAGGGAGGAAAAAGAGACACAGTTGGTGCTTTAAAGCATGAGTAAGATCTGGAGAGTCTGTTTCCTGCAGTGTATCTATGAGCTGAGAAGTTGTTGTGAACCGGAGAACGCCCCCCTGTTTTCTGTGGAAAATTTTCCCCCATCTGCCTTTATCTGATAAAATGAAGTTACCAGAGGGAAGTCAGTCAAAGCTACGGACTGCCTTCCACAGAAAATATTGGCTAATATGCAGCCTTTTCCCACAGGTTACTACTTTAAATGTAGCCTTTGTGGTGTTCATTACAGGGATAGCTGTGACCGTGTGTGTGTGGTCTCTCTTTGTCTCAGTGTAATAGAAGTGGTCTCCACTGCAGCTCATGTTAATGGATAGATGGTTTTCTGACAGTTTTGGACAGCAAGGAGCTTAACAATTTTATGGCTTCTTGTGACTGGCCTACCAGCCTGTAAGTAAAGTATGTTAGTGGAGGCAGGATGGGAAAGTTTGCTTGCTTGCAGCAGCTGTCTTCCACAGAGAAGGAGGTTACATCTCCAGATCCTTTACTCCAACATCATCCCTGAGGCCATAGATTTGCATGTAGGAACCAGGAAATTGGTTACCAATCTGTGTATTTTGTTACCAAAATAATTGGCCTGTCAGTCAGTGCAAATTATTGACAGCTCTACAGCAAAGCAATGCATCTGAAGTGAAATAAAGTTAGCTCTTTGGTCAGGTTAATCTTGCTGACCTTCAGCACCTGGATAATGAAACTAGACCTGATTGTATCTGATGAGTGTAACAGTATCTAAATTGAGCCCTTTGTCCTGGGCCCAGGAGCTGTCCAGTAATTCTCTGGAAGACAGAGATGGGTAAACAAACAAAAAGTAGTTTAAGTGTATACATTCACTAGTACTAGCATTCATGTTTCTTTAGCAGCAGCAGCAGCAGAGAGTGCCTTAAGACTTTTAAGAAAGAAACACCCTTTAAAAAAAAAAAAATTTCCCCTTCTCCCTTACACTGGCAGCAAGATGAGGCTGGCACAGGAATGTTGCAGAGCAATTTGCAACTGCTGGGTGGAAGGCAGCAGAGATGTGGAACGTACATGTCGATAGTGCCCTGCAGTGAGGGCTAGTGGCTTTAGGAGGGCAGCCGAAGTAAGGTTCTTTTGAGCTACGTTGCTGGGGCTCTTCTAAGACTGTTCATCCTTCACACCATAGCTGAGCAGCGAAGGCAACTTTAGATCGGGCTTAAATGTGAACAAAATAGTTGATGGTGTCGCAATTTCCATAAAAAGTTTTTGACAAATAGAACAGGGAGAATATAAACTTCCTAACTATTAACATTCTCAACAGTAATTGAAAGGAGGCATCTGTCATAATTGGGTAAAATGTTATTGATTTTTTTTTTTAGAAATGCTATGTTATGTTGTGTTATAAGGTTTTAAAGAAATTCCACTTTCACTTGATCTTTGACTATAAAAAGCTTTTTTTATGCACTTTGTATTTATAATTTTTAGCAAATAATATAGATCAGTGGGCAAATTAATGCTAAACTAGTAAGACATATTAGGATGATCTGTGACATTTGTGAGACAGCATGTAATGTTCGTAAGGTAGATGTTGCAGTGGGATAAACTGGTGTGGGATGGTTTTATATATTGCTTACAAAAATGACATAAGTCTTAAAATACAAAATCTGGCAGTATAGTTTGACAGATGATTATATTGTAATAGACAACTACCTTATATGCAAGCAGCTGAACTGTCTGTTTCCTATTGCTATCAAATTCAAAATTGTGTTTTGCATGTTTTATTTGTTTTATTTTAAAGCCCCAAGATCAAGTCCAGTGCAGGAGGGCACCATAAGGCTGTGTGCTTCTTTTGGGCTCTGGTGACCTTGGCAGGAGGGGCTGTGCAGTGATGCACCAGCTGTGCCCTGCTCTGTAGGTGTAGCTCATGCTTTCTGGGTAGCGTAGCGTGTCTCAACTGGAGAGCTGTGGAAAGACAACAACAGTCCCATATCTTAAAATAAAGGTGGCAGCTGAGATATGTGTGTTTTTATTCTTGCTTTTTGATCTTGGAAAACTCACGGTTAATTTGTGACAGTATGACAAGGTTTTGAGATGGAACCTCCTCCCACCCCCCTCCCAAAGCCAGCAATTTCTAATCTAACTAGGTCAGAAGGCCGGGATCTGAGAGAACAAGTGTGTTATCTGTGATTTAAAGGTGGGAAATTTTAAGTGCAAGCAGGCAGAGGATGTTGAGACCCATGCTGGAAATATGCTCCTTGTTGCTTCTGTCATTGTCAGTGGAGGAAGAGAAGTTCCTCCAGAGGGTGAAATTCCATAGTGGGGCTGTCTTAAGATTTTGTATTGCAGGAATCTGCAAGAAGGAGTCACGTGAAGGGTAGCCTGCTAAAATAGGCACCCAGAGATGTCAGCAGGTAACGACAAGACTAGTCCAAGCTTGCATATTGCTGTCAATGGAAATTCTTCAGACATTGCAGTTCAGTGTTTTCTCCCTAAGAACATCTTTCCCTTTATGATGGATAATTAGGCAATCTGTACCTATTAATTTGAAACAGATTTAAAAGGAGAGAGTTTTCAAGTGAGGCAACTTTAGGTTTTGTGCTTGACTAAATAGTATTTGTGCTTAACACAGATGAGCACTTGAAAGCCAGCCTATTAGCAGAATTTAACAATTAAAACATTAAATTTTAGAAAAACAAATGTTACTGTGTTTTTCATAGCTCCTCCATAGTTGTCTTCCATTTGTTGCATTCCTCTCTCACCTGTTAATTTCCACATTGTATTCATCAGCTCTTTAATTCTTCTTATAGGAGATTGATGGCAAATCGTTACTGTTGATGACAAGGAATGATGTGCTGACTGGACTTTCATTAAAACTGGGCCCTGCGCTGAAAATCTATGAATATCACATAAAGCCTCTACAGACACAGCATCTAAAGTACAACTCTTTATAGCGAATTGTCTAATAGGGGTCGTGCCTCAAACAGTAAATAAGCAATTTGGTTTCATGTGGTGGAACTTTGTAAAGAGAGAATATATCTATTAAGAGTTTAAACCAAATTACAATGATATATATCCTATTGGATAGAGTTGGCAATATACTGTATACTAAGTCTGAACTGAGAGAGGTGGTGTGTGTTTTTTCCATGGTGCATAACAATTTTCTCTCTTAGGATTTGTCAAGAGCGCCTGTTGAGATACCTACAGCACTGTATCGAGAGCAAGAGGAAGGTGTGGTCCTTCTCATTTTAGAGCCAGGCATGTTTCTGTTTTCATGAATTAGAATACCAAAAGGGAGCAAAAATAAAGTTTACATGCATCTTTGGGAGAGAGAAACGAATAAAAGTATGTTCTGGTGCACATTAAAGACCTACTGAAGTTATTACTACTTATGATTTTGGGATGGGACTGAGACTTGCCAACTCACCCTTTTTTTGCAGAGGGTCCTATTTTTGACCTTATTAAGGTTTACTTGTGGTATGCTGCAATGTTTAAAGCTGTATATACAACTAACGTAGCCCCTTCGATAGCAGAAGGCGTTGCTGACAGGTGAAACTGGGTTGTGTATTTTTTGCTGTCCTTTAAATTTTTTTCTTGCTTTTATCTGTTTTATAGTAGTTCTATGTAAAGTACAGTTGGCTTTTAAAAGTTTGTGTTGCTTTATAAAAATAAAGAATTTCATTTTATTCCTTTTTTATTTTTAATAACTGTTTTCTAAAATTATGCAGAAATTTATAAAAACAAAGAGTAAAATTCTGCACATTATTGTTTTCTGTCATGGCGTTGTAACAGTTGCTTTTTTTTTGAACCTTTACTTACAGTTTGAATATTTGTTTTAAAAAAATGAAAGAAGCTGTCTTGTCACCATACATCTCTGTTAAAAGAGAGTCTTGTTCAGTCTGTTTGTACCAGTTCCCTATTTGATAGGTTGCTTGCTATATCCCAATAAAACATTACTTATGTTTGGATTCATTTTACTTTACAGCTTTTTTTTTTTTACTTTCTCTGTTTCTTTGTTGCAGAGTATCAGGGATTCCTTTTCTTTCTCCCCTTCATTTTCTTACTAAAAAGGTACCAAAAATGACTTAATATCCTATCTTCTTGTGATTACTGGTAACTCCCTCTGCCATGCACTTACTGGTTCAGTGGATTTGCTTTTGCTTAGGCAGTGCTGAGGGCAAGTCCAAAGCCCTGGCTGCGGCTGCCAGGGACTTGGGTGCCTCTCTTCCCCTCTGCTGGAGCTGCTGCCCAGGAGAGGGACCCTGCGGGTGGAGCTTGGCCTGGCCGGGCTCAGCATGTCTCTGGGCTTGTGCCCATGGAGTGGAGCGGAGGAGCTGGGAAGCAGCAGACCAGAGGAGAGGTGAATGTGGAGACAGGGTGGCAAAAGATCTGAGGAGATGTTGCTAAGACAGGAGAGGACACAAGAGTGCAGCACTGTCTGCCCTGGGCCATGAAGGGGTGCTCAGTGCGGCGAGGCAGAAGCTCCTGCGATCCTGCCCGAGTGCAAGCATGAGTGCAAGGTGTGGGTGCTGCAGTGCCAGGGGAATTGCTTATCATTTCTTGTGTTGAGATTTGGGAGAGGATAAAACCACGTTAACAACTGAGCTGTAGGTAAAGCTCACAGTGAGCTACATAATGCGTAAGCTGCACCTCAGTGTGCTTTCTTATATAGCTCCTGAACATTACACTGCCTTGTATGCTCCATTTGGAATTTGAGACATGTGGTAGGAGTCAGGAATATTTTCTCTGCTCCTCTCTGTCCCTTGTACTGTATCAATTTCTAGACATCCGTCTGTTAGCAGCAGGTTTGTGTGTCGTAGTCTGTGTTCTGCCTATGACTCTATCTATAGTTTGTTGGTGTCCAGGGATACCTGCTGGGAGTGGGGATCTTCTGGAAGGCTTGGTTCAAACAGAGACGGGAGTTTTGAAGTACAGTCTGTATCTGACTGGTTACAGGATGCAACTGAAAATCTGTATGTGAAACTCCTAAATCTTTTAATATTTAGATCTGTTTATGGAAAGGATAATGTGAAGCAGCTGTCTGCAGCAGTCAGTAGACCCCTACCAGTCCTCTATTCCTGGCATTGTTGGACTAAATTACTTAGTACTGCATTACTGAAAGATGAATTGAATAGCCTCTTTTTCTTCATTTGTTTGGGGTGGTAAAGACACTTTTTGTAAATCTTTGAATTATATAGAATTATAAGCAAAAAATATTTGTTCCATCAGGAAGTAAAAACCTTCACTGTATAAGCCCTGAGGGCTCATTTGGCAATTACTGAGCACTGCACTTTCTTTTACCATGTTTTAATGAGCTGAAGAATTGGATTCAGAAACCTCCAGATTGTATTCCTCTTTTGATCAGAACTGCTAACTGGTTCATGCAAGTAGAGGCATAACCAAGAGCTCACTGTAATCCTGAAAGGGAATTTGAAGGATTTTTTGCAGACAGAGCCTTTTCTTTTTTTTTTAATCTTTTTTTCCCCCTTTCTCTCTCCCTGATCTTCATTGTGGTGTCCTATTGTTATTTGAGCTTTCTAACACTGCCATTCTTTTTGTGCAGGTGACTATCCTGGTTTTGTCCGTTACTTTCTCCTTGCTGTTTCTGGGAGGAAAAAAAAATCTTTTTAAAACAGATTGAGTGCTTTGAAAGGGGAAGTCAAAGCCAGGTTATTTTTAGCTGCCATTCCTCTTGCGGAGAACGCAGCTGCTGCTGAGCTGAGGAAGTGGCTGCTGGGCATGACTGGGTGCTGCGTCGGTGCCGCAGCTGATAGCGCAGAGCCGTGCACGGCGCCGAGGTAACGCGTGCCCGCAACCCTGCAAGAGGGAGACAGCCCTTTCCTTAAAAGCCATCCCTGCGCTCCCGTGGCGGCTGGTTAAGCTGCCAGGGGGAACGTGAGTGAGCACAGGGTCAGCAGTGCCGCTCTCCCCATTTTCGCACCACATTAGCACTTTGGAGAGCGGCCTCCCCTCTCCAGGAGCAAGGTCTGGAAGCAGCTTCAGGGAGCAGAGCAGCTCTCGGCCCCCCTCACCTGCTGCACGTCAGCACAAGGGCATGCGCTGCAGCCAAGGACCTGCTATTCCCCTCCCCTCTCTTGCCACAAACTGAGCATGGACAAGGCCACTGGCAGCAAGGCAGGAAGGTGGTGGTTCTGCCTCTCCAGCTCTCTCCCCAGGGAAAACTTGATCACCTTTCTCATGCCTGTGTTCATAGCAGTTCTCTTCAGAACAGTTTGCCTTAACGTGCTGCGCATTGTTTTATCACTTTGTAGAAACTTCTCTGTTCTTCTAATTACAGGACAAGACTTGGCAGCTGAAGTGAAGGGCGTATCACCCCTGCATCGCTCCTGGTAGGAAGGGCCTGGCAGAATGGCACCTTAGCTCCTCTCTGTCAGCGATTACTTGCTAAATTAACTCAGTTAACACTCTTACTGGTTTTTGTTTCTTTCCTCCTTTCCTCCTTTTCTCCTTTCCTCCTTTCCTCCTTTCCTCTGTTTACATTCTGCTAGATCATTCACCTATTTAACGGAGTCTTCAACACTTTCTCCTGGTACTCTCAAGTTACAATTATAATTATTTGAAAAGGAGGGGACTCGTTTTACAAGAACGTGGTAGAAGCTACAAAGCTGATTAATGTTTCCCATTTTTATGGCAATATTGTCTTACACATCTCTAAATGATTGAAATGTGAAAGGGCTGCGATGAAGCAGGAAAGGAAAAAAAAAGCTGCATTTTGCTTAATATGCAAATATGGAAAGATTAAATTATTTTTTTGCTTAACCCCTGTAACTAGGAAAGCGTTGGATCTAATGATGTTCCTTTGGATCCCAGCTGTGTGTTCAGCTTAGTCCCAGAATAACATTACCTGGTAAACGCTGTTAACTTGCGGGACACAACCACAACATCTAATACCTGGAGACCCCAGTGGGGCAACATGAAGACCCTAAGTGGCCTCTGATCTCCATGTGAGAGTTTCATCACCGGTGAAGGCTGCTGGTAAGTGCTGGAGGCCATTGTGTTTATTTGCTGCATTCATGAGAGCATCCACAGGATCAGTCAGCAGTTATAGCTGCTTGTCAGCAGGTCAACTGATTTCTTGATCTTGGAGGCCTTGTGCTGATCTCAAGACGTTTTCTTCCCCTTTGCAGATGGCTTCCAACTTCCTCACTGTAAGCCCTGCCTGATATTCAGCATGCTGAGGGCACCCCTGACTTTGCAGTGAGTGAAGCATGAAGAGGCGGGGAGGGCCCACCAGGCAAATATGCTGTATCATCTGCTAGGGGATTGCAGCAGGAGGAAGGGAGTAAAGATGAGGGAATATGTAGCTAAATTTGCAGCCCAACTGGTGGCCAAATCAGGAGAGGTGTGAATGAGGGTGTTTTCCTAGATGTAGCAACACTGTTTTTGTAAGGACACATCTCCCCAGCTCCCTCCTCCCTTGTGCAAAAATGCTGTGTGTCAGCTAGTCTTGGCTTCCCTGTGCTGGAAATATCTGTAGTCTAGAAGATTTTGAAACGTTGCAAGAAGCCAAGGTCATTAAACTTTGAGCTCTTGTCTTTTTGCCATTGCAAAAGGGCAAATGGGAATTCATGCCTAATGTCACTCCATAAGGTTGGAGACTCCGTCAGGACTCTGGCACCTTGGGGTGTGCCAGAAGTTTGTGTACCCCCTCTTCTAGTTTTGAGCCCCTCAAATCCTGTTTTTAGTTTGTTTTCATTTCTGAAGTGCCCAAATACCAGTTAAATTTGTTCTCCCTGATTATTCTCGTTTTCTGTTTTCTTTCTTCCCATCCGTATGTTTCTCCCCCTCCCTGCTAGCCTCCTTGTTTCCTCCTACCCGTAAACACTTGCACCACAGGCAGGAAAGCTGTACATAGCTGGGCTGGCTGTTAGGCCAGCTCCGTTAGGCCACGGAGCTGTCTTCGGGCCTTGCTGAGATACATACAAATTTTGGTTTTCTTTCTTTTCCCTGCCACCCCAAGTGGGGATAGTGCTCTTGGGGTTATATGGTGAATTCCCTACAAAAGTGGGCTGCTTCCCTGCCCGTGCCACTGTGAGATTGCACCCAGTTGCGCTGCAGCCTGTGCCCTCAAGGGCTGCGGGAGGAAGCATCCCTGTGCCCCCCAGCTGCAGTGAGGGGCGAGAGCCCGTCAGGCTGGGCCTTACTGGGACCCCATGGCTGCTGGACACCCAGCAGGCGAGGGAAGGAGAGCCTGGCTGCACAGACAGGTAAAGCAAACCCCAGTGTTGTCACATTCAGCCTGTCTTAGCAACATAGCCCACCACACACTGCAGGCTTAACCTGTTGCTTTGATGACTGGTATTAAAGAGCAGTGGAGTCCCAGCTTGCTGGGCAAAGAAGAGAAATAAAGAGTGGGTGACTGGCAAGAAAATTTTGCAAGTCTGCAGTAAATGCACATCACGACTAACCCCTGCTCCTTCTGTTTCGTATCTGCTGTCACAGTTGATAGGCCAGCTGATTCAGCAAGAGCTGGGCATATATGTGTATGCTTGTACATATAGCAGGTGTATATGCACACTCAGGAGCATGCATGTGTCCTTCCTAGGCCACCTTTGACTGGTTAGGTTCAATCTGGCAGTCTCAGAACAATTTATATTCTGAGTACAGCTGAGACATGAGTGATGTTTTTAAGCTAGAAACAGTTAACAGGTTTGCTCTCTAGATACTGCTGTGCACTTTCCAGGAAGAAGATGGTTGGCTGTTACATGTGCTAAAATAGCAGGATTCTAACTGCAAAAGCAGCTGTGTTGAGATATCTAGCCACTATTTTTTTTCTCCTCACCTTAGGTCAGATCACTTGTGATAAATGCAAGATTTATAAAAGCCTTTAAATAAGAAGAAGATGAAACAGCTGTAATAGCTATAAAAAATGACAGCTTTAAATATATTTTAGGAAGTAGGTAGACTGACTGTATGTAGAATAATGTGACTGATGAAGACAGATCACTTGTACAGTGACAGTGACATTTGGTTTCCATGTTGGACACCGATTGATGAATTTGGCTAGCAGGTTTTGTCTTTCTGTGGTGTAGGTTGTACGTGGAACACGATCAGCAGCAGAGGAGGATTGTGCCTGGGTTGGCCTGGGTAGCTGGTAGCGGACACACGATGTGAAAGAATCAGGCACTGGAACAGAGGCACGGTGTTTATGCACATGAAATACTGTTCCTTTTTCTCTGCAGGAGGCTGCAGGCCTCATAGAAAAACTACTGGGATATAGGCCAAGATTAGCAAGCTCCATGTTATCAGCAAGAAAATACATTTTGAATGGTGGTTTTACAAGAAATCTAGTAGCTGCTGTTTGTTTCACTTCACGTCACATGTGACTTCATCAGCAAAACATTAAGTCACCTCTGGGTTCAGCACAATAGGCAATTTCCATCTACTTTGTTTAGTAAGAGGTAAAAATACTTTTGTAGCTAAAATTGTCTGAACTAAAAATATTTCTATTAATTACAATGTATTCATATATAGAAAGTAAAGGGTTTCATTTCTTATTTGGTAAATAGTCATATACTGGTCATTTTGTTTTTTGAAATTGCTCTTTATTTGCCCTTAAAAGATACATTAATAAATTACAAGCTTCTAGAAGGAGCAGAAATAGTAAGATGTGAACCCGCAAATACAATACCATGCAATTCTAAAAAGATAAGAAAGCATGTGCCCAGACAAAGTGGGAAGTGCTGTAAATCAAGCTTTTTTGAATCAACAAATGACCACGGAGCAGAATAGCAGGGCTGGATTGTTTGTCCTGATGTTTTTAAGAAGATACTTAAGGCTCATGAAAGGTAGCATCTTGTCTTTGTGTTTATGTCCTGCTGACTAAGGCAAGAAAAGTTCCTATCTTGCAAAGTACAGGACATCGTTCTCATTTTCAGTACCTGCGAATTTAATGATCATATCCAAGGCAGTTTTGTAGGCCCCCTAAACTGAGAAGTTGCCAAGGAAACCGAATTGCTGTTTTCAGAAGTAACTTTGAGCATAAGACTTACATTCTTGTGTCACACAAAGTTCTCTGAAAATGGCATGCTGAGAAACTGAAAGCAGTTAGGCAGGATTTCTGCTGCAAATGTAGTGTGTAGTAGCTACAGTTCATGAGACGAGAAAATTACTTGTTGCTTAGTTTGATATCTCTGCTCAAAGCTGACTAAATTCACTGAAAATAAGACAGACATCGACTGTCTGTCTTCTTGCCCACCCAGAATTAGTAGGATTAATTAGGTTGATTCATGCCCGTGTAGAAGTCATGACAAGATTATAAGACTAAAGAAAACTATTTCATTA
>JAVCKT010022411.1:0-29579 GCA_032273925.1 Rhynchotus rufescens
AACTGTTTTTTATTTTGTCATTTTGAGTTACCCAATAGTTTTTTGAATTTCCAAGATTTATCCAGTCAAGAGTGGGGAATTTTATCTCACAAGGTAGGGCTGTGCTCGCATTATGGTCCTAGGCTAAAGGGGAAGGAAATGTCACCACTTTCTTACGGGAAGAACATACCAAGAGGACTATTATCCAAAAGAGCAAAACCTCTTTCAGCTGCAAAAATGTAAATGAGTTGCAGAAGCCTTTTCAAATAACCCCCTTTCCATCTTACCTGGAAAAGATGGCTTTTTGGAGGACAAGGATCAGGGAGTCCCTCACTGACATGCTGACTTTGAGCAGGGGCTAAAAAGGAACAAATACTTTGGAGAGAAAAGCATCAAGACATGCCAAGCCCTAGGTGCCTGTGAGCTCATCTTCCCCAGGCCCATCTGACCTTACATTTCCAACACTTTTCAATATAGTAGGAAAAACACAGTATTTTTAAAATATATAAAATAAAAACTAGGGAGTTGTAGTAGCAACACACTTTCTCACCAAGTTAGTGAGAATATGGTGCAAGGGTCTGGGAAAGAAGTGTTGTCTTCACTTTGGGCTAAGCAGGTAGAAGTTTAAGCTCAGGGCAACATTTCATGCTAGGAAAAGTGAAATATTGACATGGAGCTTAGATCGAGACAACCAAAGTGGCAGTCATAGGTGTACAGCTGACCACTATATCCCTAGATTTCTCTACTGAGCAGCATCTGGAAATCTTCCAGATGAAAGGTCAGGACAGAGCAGCTCCTATAGCATATGCTTCTTGCTAGAGGGAACATGCAAATCTGTCCTTGAAGAGCAGTTCTATGCTACTCAGAAGAACCTGGAGTAGAGCATTACAGCTCCTTCTTTTACAAGGAGGGTTACTAGGCCAAGCATATAATTGTGGCCTACAGCTATCATTGGTACTAAGCTAACAAGGATTTTCGTGGAGAAACACATGGATAGTCATGGAGGGCTTTACCTGTACTGCTCTGAGCAACCCTTGCACTGTGTCGATGGGCAGAAAGGACAAGTTGTCAAAGGTCTCTGTGACTTTGGAGGATGAATTCTGAAGCACAAGAGGAGCAGACATAACAATATTGGACAGCAAGTCTGCAAAATAAAATGGTAAAACAAACAGCTGCTAGCATGAGCAAATAAAGGTCTACATTAAGAAACAGGCAAGAGGTTTCTGTAGGGATAACAGTTATAGAATGATTGAAACTCTTCCATTAAACGGAGAGGTGAACATGGATGATCTGAGATCTTTTGCAACATGAAGTGCATCAAGCCCACGACGCTGCTGCCCCACTAGAGGGCACTGAGGTATAAGGGAAGGCTGCAGCACGGGCCTCTCCACAGCCCTAGGGACAGCAAGCCCCTTCGCAAGGGTGAGGAGGATCACAAGGCTGGGAACCTGCAACACGGCACTGACGGATATCTGTGCGTCAGCTCTTCCATGGCAACTGCCTGCACACAGCTCTCATCCTGTGATAAATGCGAGGTGATCCGAGGTAGCTGACTGCTCATAAGAGAGGGGAAGGAACAACTGATTTTCTTGGCTTCAGGTCACTTTAGCAAGAATTTGTTCTGAGAAGCCACATTCCGAGTGCCCACAGAACAGGACATATTTCTTTCTTTTTCCTCTTACCTATGAAGTGGCTGACAGGAGAGGCTGCTTTTGTGAGGACTCTGTTCAGGACCTGCTCGAGAACATCACTTCTGATGGGCTCATGGACCTGAAATGAGAATGAACAATAAATAAATTCAAAATCCACATAATTTTAAGATGCCCCCGTACGTCAAAGCACAGCATTGTCTAGTACAAAGCAAATCCAGATCTAAAAGCTAAACTGGGACTAGTTGCCAGCAGCCCCTTCAGCTATATTCACATGGACTGATTCAGACTTCATTGTAGTCTAGTCAGAATCAGCACATAAGTGAAGAACGTGCAATACACCAGGAACATACTGGGGCAAGTTCTCTGCTGGATGCAAATTTATCACTGAAGATGCTGATTTTATTCACACTGTCAGATTTCTTTGTACTTTTCAATTCTCTATCTTTTCTGTAGTTTCTCAGATTCTGTAATAAGGATTACAGAAATATCACGGTGGTTGGAGCACATTAAGTCTTTATAAATAGGACTACTTCCAGTTGTATAGGAGAAAACAGGAGATTTAAAGTAGTATCATTTGAAAGTACTCAGAGAGAGAGAGATGATGGATACAGTGGGCAAAGTTTTAATACTATTTATCAAAAGACAACAAGAACAAACAGTTCCCTCCAAAGAAAACTCTCCAAGTTGTACTCTACCTTAAAGGTTTCCAGGAGGATACTCGCTCCAAGTCTACAAGCCTGCTGGGCTGGCGTTTTCGAAAGGCCATAACTGGTCTCAGCAACTTTTCCTCCAAAGGGTTTTTTTGGTTCATAGGATTCCATTAGGTTGAAGCCAAGATCCACAAGCCCCTGAGTAACATGGTCCCAGCCAAATGCACTGAGGAAAACATTAAATCACAGAAGTAGTTTGGAATGAAGCAATATCTTCTGCAATCATGTCAGCATCCAAAGGAGCAGCAAGAAATGCCTGATGAGGCACCAGGCAGATGACATCCCTCACAATCTTGTGACTGTTAAAGCTGAGGGGCAGGTGTTGGACACAACACATCCTGCAATCCCAGCTCTCCAGCCATCAGACTTCCTCTACAGTTCAAAGTTTTCCTTCCCAAAGGAAACCCTGTGCCCTCGTGTCTCATGTGAGCATGACACTGAGGTAGAGTTGGGAGGCATAAATACCCTACAGATCCCAAGTCTGAAAGTCAGGAAAGAAGAAATGCTTACATTAAGCTAAAGATAACTGATGACAGATCAATGTCATCCCTCTGGATGTTTAAAAGGACAAACTACGTCAGGGGAAATAACCAGTGAATCTATCACTCACTTATCCCTCAATCAGAACACAAACTGCAGCAGGCAGCATGACTCATAGCGAGCTGCTGTCCCATTAAGAAGCAGATAGGCTCCTGAACATCTTAGTCCCCTGTACTGCTAGATGCTGTGAACCAGGGTGGAGACGGAAAATGTATCCTTTTTTTAAAAAAAAATCATGAATATAAAACTATGATAAAACTTGGGATGTTGACAGCATTCCATGCTGACACCTTTGGGGCAGTATCCAGGATCCCAGAGCACTCCAGCAGCGCTGAACTCTCCTCCTTCCAAAGCCAACTGAGTATCCTGCAGCACGTCAGCAACTCACCTGTTCTCCACCACTTCCAGAATTATGGCAGTAACGTCATATTTTTGAGGAAACAAATCTTGCAGAAACCTGGAGCCCTGAAGGAACTGCAGATCCTTGCAGCTTCTCACGATTGATGTTTTCAAGAAATCGAATATCTGGAATACAAATTCAGTGACAGTGAGGACAATATCTTTGAAAGGGGATTTATATATGGTTGAGTAAGAGCATCAGACAAAGCACAAGTCCCAGTATAGACTACCAAAAATCTTGACTCCTATTTCTGAGGACTATTACACCAGCCTAAGTTTCTTTAGAAAGGTAACTTGTTACCACATGGTTTTGGACTGAGGCCACCACAGAGCTCTTCTTATCCTACTATGCCAGCACACAAGAATCATGACTCTAGAAAATCCTCATATTGCTCCAGTAACACATACCCTGAAGCCATTTTTCACCCAGATTCTGATGGGACTACGACCTGACCATTCTTCCTTTCCCCATACAGGGAGCACCCTGTACATCCACATAGAAATTCTCAGTACCCACCACACACCTACCTGCTCTTGCAGTCTGTGTTTTACTGCCACTGACAGCAAAAGAGCCACACTGAAGGGACACAGGGCCGTACAAGGGTCCTTTTGCTGTTCAGTCTAGGGAAGGGCAAGGAATACACAAAAAACTTGTTAGTTTCAAATGCAGCATCCCACACCTTCAAGGATGCCCTACGCTGATAGATCGCGCTGCTGTTCTGGAGCAGAAAGGGACACATCTCTTCAAACATATCACAGCACTTGCGAAAGTTAATATGAGTGTGACCATACAAATGATTAAAACCCTCCTCTAGAAAAAGAATTAAATTGATTTTAAAAGCTGTGCTTCAAACAGAGTGTCTACCCCACCTCTGTCCTACCTTCAGATGTTTAATTAGTTCCTCGCCTAGGTCCTGATCCAGGTTGATTACAGAAACAATATGGAGAATAACTGTGCCCTCCACGTGGCGGAGCTGGTCCAGGGGCATTGTGGCTACTTCAAGGTCCTCTGATCTGCAAGATTTATCAGAAAATAAACAAACAATCCCCCCAAACACATGCAACATCATAAATCATTTCTGCAGTGTCTACAAGGACATACTTGTGCAGGTTTGACAGTTTACATCCAAGGAGCCTTGGGCAGAACATGGGTGATTTATAAATACACAAGTAGGATGACAGAAAAATAACTTACTGTGGAGCCCTCACTTCTTCCTTTTGTCTCTTATCCAGGTGATTGAAAAAACTGATGATTCCATCTAAAACAGCCTTCTTACTACCCTGCAAGGCAAGACATCACATTAAGACACTGCATATTCTGCAGTATATCAGAGAAATATTCCTACATCAATTGCAAATGCCATAGTACCCTTTATTTCCTTTCATAAATTGCTTTGGTGGGGCTCCTATACTATTCATTTCTATATGAAGTGACTCTGCTTTAATTTGCAGTTATCAAAGCGTTGGAAGAAATTGGATTTGAAGCTCTTATTATGAAACTATTATTATTACTACTACTACTACTACTACGACAACAAAAGGTACCTTTATGCCATAATCAATTTAGAGGGCTTTCAAATTCCTAACCTTAAGCTGTTATATTTTGGGCAGTGCATCAAAACGACCTCTTATAACACATGTCATTTGCCTCTGACGGGATCCCTTTTGTTTTGGCTCAGTCACAAACGAAGCAAGAGCCACATAGTCCCGCTGAAGGACAATTACATCACCATGAGCTTCTGCTGGCAGAAAGAGCACAAAAATGAGACAATTCCAAAGCCAGGATACAACCCACAACTGTGACACTGCCTGAGCTAGTACTGCACTAGAAGTGAGCAGACCCCCACAAGGGAGCAAATTACACTCAAAGTGTCTATTCCTTCTCACAACACACACTTTAGGAAAGGCCATTTCTCCTGTGAGCATTTACCTTTGCAGAAAGCAGCAGCAGCTGATAGACCAGAGGAGGAATTTCCTGCAGCTCTAATTTGGAGAACATCCTCAGGACCTTTTCCACCACAAACTGTAGCTCCTCTGCTGTTAGTGGGACATCCCTGTAGATTAAAGATGTAGCTTAATCGTTTTCATGAATTTCCTCCAGAATCTAATTGCAGATTTAGCTGTAACTAGACAAAGAGTTTTTGGTCCAGACAATTAGTGAACCCCCAAATCCTCACCAAATGCAGCAGCCACAGATCCCTCAACGCACCACCACTGTTCTAGTATCCTATTCCAATCCTCAGTGCTTGCATCTCCCTCACATCCTGCTTGTCCATTAGTGGACTAACTTACCAGAGCACGGAATAAAAAGCAAAAATCCAAAGTTAACTACACTCAAGGAGCAAAACCAGCTCAGTCACGCATCCATATGAATGCTTGCTGCTCCGCAGGTCTAATCAAGAACATCAGCAACATTTTTATGAGAAATAACTGAAGAGTTTCAGTGCTCTCAGTGTAGCCAGTCATTAAAAAAGGAGACAAATAGCTGAAGCTCTCACTAAAAGCCAGAGAATGGTCTTCCTTGGAAACACGAATGCAAAGACAGAAGTGACTTATTTGTTTAAAAGAGAAAAAAAAATCAATATAAAGTATAACAAAAGCCTTCTCCTAAGCAGAACAGCCATTAAAGCAGTTATTTCACAAGCTGGGAAAAATATTAGCCTCGGAGCCGTTTCCAGACCACATCTGCCCAGTTGTATTTTATATCAAAATGGACCTGATCTGTTTGCTCATCAGAAAAATCATCCACAAGACTCTGATACGGTACAGACCCGTCATTAATCAATCACTTTCCACAAGCAGCACTTGGACACGGAGATCCAGGTCCAACACACAGGACACGGAGATGACTGCACCACAAGAAAGTGCCAATGCTGGCCAAAAAGACCCTTACCTGAACATATTGGCAAGATGGATGACACTCCGAGGATCCCACCTAGTAAAACAAAAACACCTCAGAACACTGGAACAATTAGAGTTATTATTGATCTCGGCCCTCTTCATACACAGCCATTCAATTCGACTATTTCTCTGTTAATTTCCTTTCAGAAAGTTCTACCAGAGATCACCACTGCTACCTGGGTGTAAAACACCCAGGCTTAGAGCTGATCTGAACAAAACACTTCCAATTCCAACAGCATCCATATCATATCCCAGGGAATTGTTTAAAAAGCAAAAAAGCAGTGACTGCTTTTTGAGCAAATTAAAGCATGAAAGAGATGTACATACTTGCTGGAGCAGACAGTATTTATCAGCTGTTTCTTAAATTCTTCCCCATTCAGTTCACCTGGGAAAAAACAGAAGTCTTATAGAAGCACATTAAGAGGAGAGGAGGACAGGACAGGGAGATCAGAGCTACCTTTCCCATAAGCCAGGCACTCCTTAGAACTGGCCAGCGCAGTAAGAACAGTGGAGAACAGCTCCAAGGATTTCCCATTGGACAGGCTGCCTCCTTTGATAATGTCAACAAAGAAGGTGGCGAGTTCGGCCAGCGCCCGGCCTGGCAGCTGTCGAGCCTGGTGGAGGATGCAGTAAAACAAGAGCCCGAGGCAGCACACAAGACAATTCCACACTCCAAACCATCACCAAAAACCAGCAACGGGCAAGATTTATAGCAATTTATAAGGCAAGATGAGAATTCTCCACCGAGCCCTCTGTTTTATGATGTGCTTTACGGAGCTGTGCAGGAGGTCAGGCAAATTATAGGTTCAGGGGAGTTGAGTTTAAGTCCAAATATCCAATGATAATCACATGTACCCAGCAAATTCTGAAATTAACTTGGCACAGGGAGATAAACAGACAGGTCGTAGCTCCTTTTCCTCAGTGTTCAAACGCAGCTTGCCAGGCTACAGCAGACGCTCAGCAGACCCCAGGAAAGGCAGCGCAAACGAGCCCCTACCTCCAGCATCAGCAGCCCTATGATTTCAGATGCTTTGGCCAGATGCAGATCCCCAGACTCCACCAGCGGGACGCAGTGCTTGTAGACCATGAGCCTTCTGCAAACACCGCTTTCCTGGGAACACGGGGAACCTTGGGATAAGAAAACAGAGACAACGAAGAATGGGGAGAGTTTGGTAGGGAGCAATACTTCCTAAATTGCACAACATGATCACGAAGCCTGATCTAATTGAAGGAGGCGGCTCAGCTCGGCCATCCCGCACCTCTGAAGATGCCCCTCAGCAGGGCCGCCGTCTCCCTGCCCTTCAGGGCCTGCTTGGTCACCATGTCGCCCAGCTGCGGAGAGAGCAGGAGGCCGTGAGCGCCCGGCCGTGCCGCGGCGCCCCCGCCGCGGGTCCCCCCGCCGCCGCGCGCGCACCTCGGCCTCCGCCAGGCCCTGCAGAGCCGCCTGGAGCCGCTCGGGGGC
Organism: Rhynchotus rufescens; assembly: GCA_032273925.1. Classification (NCBI taxonomy): domain Eukaryota; kingdom Metazoa; phylum Chordata; class Aves; order Tinamiformes; family Tinamidae; genus Rhynchotus; species Rhynchotus rufescens. Next base: position 7,644 of record JAVCKT010022411.1, read on the forward strand.
CTCCTCGGCCGCCAGCGCCACGATGCGCTCCGCCATGGCGCCCGGGACGCGACACGAAATTCCCGCCCGGAAGCGCCCGCCCGTCGCCCGGGCAACCGAGCTCACTTCCGCGCCCTCCCTCGCTCCCCGCCCATCGCGGGCCTTACCCGCGGGTCGCGGGTTCGAGTCCCGCGCGGGGCGGCTCGGCGCCCATCAGCTCCCACCAGCCCCTCTGCTCACACTGTCCTTGGGGGTGTCCCCGCTGTCCCCCGGGGCCCCTTCTCTCGCCCGGCGCGATGCTCCTAGGGGGAGCCAGGAAGCCCTGCCCCCTTCTCTGATTCCCTAGGGAAAGCCGCCTTCCCGCCTCCTTGCCAGCCCGCGGGACACGCGGCAGCTCCGTCACGGTGCCCATGTGCTCTGGGGACACGGGGCGCGCAGCACGTGGCGTGGCGGCCGCGCCAGCACAAAGCGCCCAGTCAGGCCCGGCCGGGGCCCCCGCGGCTCCGATCCCTTTCCCTAAAGTCCTTAATTCCTGGGGCACCGTTGGTGTTGGTTTAACCTGCCTTTAAGCACTGGGATTTAGCGGTGCCAGGGGCCCTGGCGATGCCCGTGCCAGCCCGGGGCAGGAGCAGCCAGGACGAGGAAACGAGCGTCCCTGGAGCCGGCAGGAAGGGTGACCCGGGGAGGGAGCAGCCTGGCACCAGAGCCAGTGCGGGAGGCGCCGGGGCAGCCGGCAGGGATCCCTGGGGTCCCCGGCTGTCTGGGATGCGGCGTGTGCTGGGTTTTCCCTCCCCTCTTCTTGCCTGCCCTTCATCCCTGGTCATGTGTCCTCCTCCTCCTCCCCGCCTCGCAGTGGGGTTCCAGTCCTGTTTGCCGATGCTGTGGAATCCAAATCCTTAAATCCGCACGGCATTACAAAACCTGCCTTGTGTAAGGCCTTCATCCTTGCCCTGCCTTCCTCCCCATCCCAAATCCCCACGGCAGGAAGAGCCTGGCCAGGACGCGGGGCCTCTCCATGGGCTGTTCTGCTGGGGACTTCATCTGCAGAGCAGGGAGTCTCCATGCGGAGCCCTTGGACGTGGATGAACTTGGAAACCTGCCTCCGCCTCAGCTCGCCGGGAGAGCAGCCTATGTCCCATGTCCAAGAGAGGGTGGTGCTTTCGGCATGGAGCCCAGGGTGTCCCCACGCCACGGGGGACAGAGCACAGGCTGCCGAGGGCACCTTGACCCGTGCTGCCCATTGCAATGTGTGTTTTGAGGCTTCCTTGTTACGTTGGGGCTGGGAGGCACCAAGAACAGGGGCAAGGGAAGTGCTGGGATGGAGCTGGGCATTGGCAGGAGCGACACAACCCGGCAGCACCTTGGGGCAGCCTGAGCTTCCCCTCGTGATCTTTGTCCCGGCACAACCTGGCGACCGCTCAGCCTGTCCCCATGCACCCACCAGCCCCTGCCCTGGACACATGCAGCGGGGCCCGAATCCCACCGGGATCTCGAGAGGCTCCAGGGGGCTCAGGGCACGGGGGATGTGTGCGGGTCCCGCACAGCCCCATGTCACCCGTGTGCTCGGCCGCGGTGGCGCGCGGCCACCCGCTCCCCCGGCGCCTCCCGCTGCCCGCGCTAATGAGCGCCCTGCACAAAGAGGAGCTTTCATGGCTCGCTAATCGGCGCCCGCCTCGCGCCCCGGCCCCCCCAGCCGGCCAGCAGCCCTCCTTGCCTCTCCTCATCTGCCTTTCCTAGCGTTTCAATGGGGTTTCTTGCCTGGCTTAGTGAAAAGCTGGGCTGAGTTGATGCCTTGTGACGGCCTAATCCCAACCCGGTGACTGTACAAAGCTTTCGCTGGGCTTTCTTGCTGCTCCACTCCGGCCTCGCTGTCCGTGTGTCCGAGTGCTCCGGCAGCCCCTGGCCCCGCGTGCTGACCCTTTGAGCTTTTCCTTTCTCTGGTGAGTAGCTGGAGTCTTTTCATCTTCACTCTTTTGCCTCGGAGGCCCTAATCCAGCCCCCTTAACCTGTTGCCTCCGGGGCTCTTTGCGGTTAATTTGCAATTTGCAAGGCGGTCGCCCAATGCCTTCCCAGGGAAAGGTTTCCTGGAGGGGAAGAGGAAGCCCCTGGGAGGTGCTAGGAGGCTTTCTAGGATATGTTAGAGCCCATCTTGGGCTCGGGAGCTGAGGAGACGCCTGGGTCTGCAGGCGAGCGCGGCGAGGGCTGCGAGGCTCCCACAGCCGCTGCGGTGGTGGCACAGGCTCCGGGAGGAGCACAGGGCTCTGCGGCCCCGCTGTCCTCCCCAGCCCTTCCTCTGCTTCCCGACCACGCCAGGATGCCGGTGCACAGGGATGGCAAATCCCGTGGGGATCGGTTGCCTGCCGCAGAGGAGCTGGGGCTGCGTGGGGGTCCTTAGTGTCCGCAGCAGGACCAGGCAGGGCAGTGAGGAGGCCTTCCAGGCTTCCCTCCTCTCCACCCGCAAAACTGGGATGTTTCATCCAGCATTTGTTAAAAAGAGGTCGAGTTATTTCATCGCCCAGCGGCTGGAGGTCCAAGCGTGCAAGTGATGGGCTTGGGCTGGAATAGCAGTGTTTGGCTCACTGTTGTGAAACACCTGAGGAAATCAGGCAAGAAAACCTCCAGCCAGCCTGGAGGATTGCTGCGCTATGGAGATGAAGCTTTGCTTGAGAATCCCTGCCTCATCCTGACCATCTCCATGCTGCAAACCTCAGAGTGGCGTACAAAGAGCCCTGGAGTTAAGGAGAGGCTTTTGGAAGAGGCCACCAGCGGTGCCGTCCTGCTCCTGCCAGCTGAGCTCGGAGCCGCGGGCGGCCCCGGATGGGCCGTCGCACGAGGACAGGACTGGCTGCGTGGGAGCTCTCCGTGCCCCGTGGTGTCCAGGGAGCAGCGGGTCCCACTGCCAACCACGCTGACCCGGGACCTCTCCTGCCTCCCCGCTGCCTTAGGCTGGGCATTTACGTCTGCATGTATGAATATGCCCAAGGTGGAACCACGCTGGATGAGCCCTGGGTCCCCGTGACTCCATGAAGCCCTTGGATGTGTCTGCATGTAGAAATGCAGGCCCTGAAGCAGTGGTGGAGTCAGAAGACCAAAAGCCACATTTCTAAGCTGCTTTTGCAAAGATCCCTAGCGTTTCTCAAATACGCTCAGCTTCCATCGGGCAGAAAGGGACACAGGCACCAGGTGACCGAGCCAAGAGGAGGGCACAGGAAGGTCTGCTGGGAATCCACCTCCCTCCCTGCACAGTTCTCGCCGTCCCAGCTGAGCGGGGCCTGGCCAGGAGGGTTGGGGACCTGGCCAGGAGGGTTGGGGACCTGCCAGATGTCACCGGGGCTCTGCTGGGCTCCTCTTGCTCTCCTCTAGCTAAAGGGGGTGCCTTGTGCTCTCTTCCAGCATCCCAAGGCCGCTAAAGGACAACATGTCTGCAGTTGTGAGTACTGGCTCCACACCGGGCCGTCCCTGGGCTCTGAGCACCTCGTGGGCACCCGGGTACCCTTCGTGCCCCCTCTAGCCCCATGGGAAGCACCGACGCCTGCCCCGCGGCATGGCCTGGGGAGCCTCCGAGCTCTTCCCACCCCGGCCCCCATCCCAGTGCACCCCTCGGATGTGCCGTCCCCGCAGCCCCCAGATCCTCCCCGTTCTCCCCAGCATCTCCCCTCGTTGCCATGGGGCAGGTTTCACGGGCGGGGGGTCGCGTCGCGGGCGGCGCGCCAGGGCCGATCCCGGCGCCACGGCCTCTCCTTGCCCGCAGACGGGCACGTTCCGCGTCGTCTCCGAGGAGGAGCAGGCGCTGCGCACCAAGCTGGAGCGCCTCACCACCAAGGACCACGGCCCCGTGTTCGGGCCCTGCGAGAAGATCCCCCCGCACACCCTGCAGAAGGTGAGTCCCGGCGGGCGGCGCAGCCAGGGCGGGGGGATCGGCACGATCCGCCTCCGAGGAGACCCCTGCAGCCCTTGCAAAGGCGAGAGCAGCGCTGCCCCGAGCAGGGAGGGACTGCGGGCAAGCGGGGCTGCCACGGGGCAGGATTGAGTTGACTCCACAACCAGCCACTTTTAGCGGCACAAATGGTACCCGAGCGCGGTGCCAGCTCCGGGCCCGCGGCGCGCTCAGCCTCTCCCTTCCCCCGTGAGGCGAAAGACGAGCTGAACGAGACGGAGGAGCAGCGGGACGCGGCGGTGAAGGGGCTGCGGGAGCTGGTGCTGGAGCGGGCCGGCGGCGGCGAGGACGTGTGCAAGGCCGTGGCCGAGAAGGTGCAGGGCAAGGACGACTCCTTCTTCCTTCGCTTCATCCGCGCCCGCAAGTTCGACGTGCACAGGGCCTATGATTTGCTGAAAGGTGGGCGCTCTCCCACATCCCCGTTGCGCTGCCAGCTCCCAGGATGGGGCAGCTCCCTGCCACTCACCAGGGCTTCCAGCAAAATTGGGGCAGTCCCTTTTTCTGGTTGTCTAACGAACAAAATGGTAAACATCCTTGTGCATTAGGGGTGGCTGTTCCCAAAGCAGGATCACTTGGTCAGCAACAACTCAGACGCTTTAGGGACAGGGGAGCAGGGAGCAGCCCGGAGTGGTGGCTTTGGGCCCCAGATCCTGCCGGGCTCCGCTCTCGTCTCCTTTGTTGTGCCTGGGGGATAATGAGTTGCAATTATCAGTGCTGGCTCTGGGCATGAGCAGTTTTGTTCACCCACGTTTTCCCAGGGCGAGTTCCCTTGTTTCATGCCCGAAGGCCCTTCGTGGCTGCCAGGTGCCAGGGGCAGAGGAGATGGGCTGGCGTGGGTGGCTGGGGGATGTCACCCAAACGTGGAGTGGGGAAGAAAGGTAATGAGGGGGAAAATGACTTTATCCGCTCCTGGAAGTGCCAGAGAGAAGGCGGATGTGAACTGAGCCTGAGGGGAGTTTCCAACCCCCATCCTGGAGGGGACCACACTGAAGGCAGATGGTCTGCAGAGCTTGTCTCTGCCCGTGTGCTGCATGTGCCCACCTGCAGCCTGAAACCCTCAAGAGCAAAGTTGTTCATCAGGAACGTATCTCACCATCACCCACCTGCCCCATTCTCTGGCAGTTCCCCCACCTCCCCTGAGCTCCTGAGGTCACGAAAGGAGCCGCTCTTGCTCCCAAGCCCCTTTCTGTCTCCTCCCAGGCTACGTGAACTTCCGTCAGCAATACCCCGAGCTCTTTGACAACCTGACCCCCGAGGCCGTCCGCAGCACCATCGAAGCGGGCTACCCCGGCATCCTGGCCAACAGAGACAAGTATGGACGGGTGGTGATGCTCTTCAACATCGAGAACTGGGACTACGAGGAGATCACCTTCGATGAGGTCAGCGCAGCCCAGCCTCCAGCAGCAGAGCGGTCTCTCTGGGTTGTCCTGCTTGGTGCATCTGAGCACGGTGTCCCTCACACACATACGCACTTCAGACATCAAGATCTAAGCGAAATTGCAGCCTTTTTGAATTTATCCCTCCAGTAGCTCACAAGGGAGCCTGGGAGAGCATGGTGTATCCCAAAGGGTTTCCCTGCTGATACCCAGCAGAAGGTATCTGCTTCTTGATATGGTTGGAGGCAGGCTGGAGGCCAAATTCAGGGTGTGCGTTTCCCAGCCCAGGCAATGCATGGGTTGAAGGAAAGCACTGCGTCATCGAACACAGGTCTCTTTACAAAGCAAGGAGTCCTCAGGGCAGAGGAGGAAACTGAGGCATAGACCAAGGAAAGGGCTTGTTGGCAAAGAGGTTTCCAGGTATGTAACTCACAATTCGTCTGTTTTCTGTTCAGTTCTGAATTTGCTTGCACTTTTGAGAACCATTGACCCATATCTGAGATGCACTGAGATGCACCCGCCTGGAAAGGGGAGTGTGGTAGCTGTGGAGCATCCCCCGGGAATGTCCTCTCTGATTTCATGGTCTGGGGGCTGAGCAGAGTTTAGCAGAGCAGGGGTAACACTCCCTGTAACTGTTCCTGGGGACCTCCTGGCCTCTACAGGAGGGGAGACTTTGCCTTCACACACTAACACCAGACCCTCCCATCTCTCAATCAGATTCTTCGTGCCTATTGTGTCATCTTGGAGAAGCTTCTGGAAAACGAAGAGACCCAGATCAATGGGTTCTGCATCATTGAGAACTTCAAGGGCTTCACCATGCAGCAGGCATCAGGGATCAAACCCTCTGAGCTCAAGAAGATGGTGGACATGCTGCAGGTGAGGTGGCAAGGACTCCAGCCCGGAAAGCACACCCTGAGGGAGCAGAGAGCTCGGGAAAGGGAAAGGCAGTGCTAGCATGGGCTTAGGCCTGTCCCTGCATTGATGTCATGAGATCTTTTCATTTGTTTGTTTTTGTGGAGAGGTTGTTCACCATCACCTGCTTCTTCCTTAGCTAATTTGCTTAGTCTTGCAAGTTGGATTCTACTTTTGGGCTGCAGGTTCCTACCTTCTGAAAAGCCCAACCCCTTCTTGCACCTTACTGCATGCAAAAGCAGCCTTTGCTAATCTCCATCTCAGTCTTGTGTAGTTCAGGCTGGATAGAGACTCACGTGCTCCAGGAATTCTGCCCTTAGACCAGGGACTGAAGATGCTCAGCTTTCCTCAGGGGAAGAGGACAGCATAGGCACAGTATTTCTCATGGAATGGGAACAATGAGCCATCTGTGGAACTTAGCAGCTTCCCTCGTTTCCCCATTGGCTTGAGATGTCCAACCCTTTGGGTCAGAGCACAGGAGAGACTCACAATAGCATTAAAAAGAGAATGGGAGACTGAAAAAGGGGAGCTTGGGAAGTGTTGCTCACTTCCTCTCTTAGCTCAGTGTGGCCAGCAGTCTGTAACCTGATGTGTGTGGGTTTGGGATCTGCAGGACTCCTTCCCAGCCCGCTTCAAGGCTGTCCACTTCATCCACCAGCCTTGGTACTTCACCACTACCTACAATGTGGTCAAACCGTTCCTGAAGAGCAAACTGCTGGAGAGGGTGAGTGCGGGAGAGGGGCTGGGGTAAAGGCACATCCCTTGAGCACGGCTGGGTAAAACAGAACACCCGGGGGGAATCTGCTGCCTTCAGAATCACCTCCAGCCAGCGGCTGGAAAATGTCTTGCTCTCTCAGCCTGCCTGAGCACATCTCTACAGTGGGGACAGGTTTGCAGTTGAGCACAGCTGGGTGGTTGTCACACCACAGGGGCCACTGCGAGCTGGGTTGGAAAGAGCCTGCAGCAGCACACAGCAAAGGCTGCACTTACATTGATCGGGAAGGAGGCCAGCCAGTCCTACTGGCTCTGGCATCCCCGGGCCCCCTTCCTCCCTGTGGGCAGAGCTGCCCATCTCCTCTGCTGAGGGTTGTTGCTGTCTCACACCAGGTCTTTGTGCACGGGGAGGAACTGGACTCCTTCTACCAGGAAATCGATGCTGACATCTTGCCAGCAGACTTTGGTGGCAACCTGCCCAAGTACGACGGCAAAGCAACTGCAGAGAAGCTCTTTGGGCCCCGCATCGAAGCTGAGGACACAGCTCTTTAAACCTCTCTAAACCAGGCTCCACTCCCTGTCCCCTGTAAAATAGCATCAGCAGTGACTGTCTAACCCCGGCCACCTCCTTACCATAGCACTGGGTGAATGACTGCTCGTGATGAGGCGCTCTGGATGTGTTGTTCTACGCCTGCTCCGTGCCTCCCACCCCAAACTTGGCAGGGGGCTGCCTGGCAGCCCTGTCTCTCTCAGGAATAGTGTCCTTAGGAGCCAGCAGAGCCAGGAGGCCACCAGCACCGTCCACAGCACGTCTTGAAGCTGTGAGGGAAGGGCAGCAGAGCGATTTCCCAGGAAGGAAGGGCTATAGCAAGGAGCAAGCCCCAGTGCTCCAGCGCACAGTGGAAGCGCAGAGTTCAGCATGTGGCTCAGACAGGCTTTCCTCTGCTTCAGCCAGGCTTGGCCCTTCTTTCCATGGGGCAAGGGAGCAGGAGGGCCCTCGTGGCCACGTCTGCACCCATAGCTCTTTACCAGGCAGCTCCTGGGTTGGTTGATCAGCTCCATGGGAGCAAGCAGGTGCACGGAGGGGAAAGCAGGAGGGCAGCCCCTGCTCGGCAGGAAGGTGAAGCTTCCTGGGCGACTGTGTGGGTAACACAGCCAGAGGCCATCCCTGCAGGAGACCCCCACGAAGGGCTGGTTGAAATGTGTATAAAGAGAAATAATAATAAAGTGTTTAACAGTAGAGTTGTGGGGTCCCTTGTGACATGTGGCAAAGGAGGAGGGGTGCAGCTTGTTAGACACAGGCAGGAACCAGGTACTCTGCTGTTTCTAAGGAGCCAGCACCAGGGAGGAGAATCCCTGCATCTGTTCCTTTGACACTGGCTCTGCTGAAACAGGCTGCTGTAGCAGAGTGGCAAAGGAAGCTGCTTTCTCCATCCTCCCTGAATCCCAGAACAAGGCCCCCCTTCCAGCCCAACCAGGCCCCTGAATTCTAGTCCCCCGCTCTAACCAGTGTAAGAAAACAGCCTAAAGGAGACAAACAAGGATCTGAACAGGGACCCACATGGACCTGGTTCTACCTAAACCCCACTGAGCCTGGCAGCCAGTAGTGAGAAACAGAAGCTACAGTAGCCCCTAAGAATAGATGGGCTTTAACCATAGGACAGGGAAAGCCAAGCAGAACACAGCCTCCCAAGCCCTCTAACATCTCTCTCTTCCCAGCCCTGCAGCATGAGAGGGAGCCCAGACCTAAGCAGTTCAGCCACAAGCAGCCCATAGAAGCCAACCAAAGAGGGGAGATGAGGGCTCCCTTCTAGCACAAGAGCTGTTCATTATCCCATAACGGCTGGAAGCCCCTGCTAATTTATTCAGCAGGGAGGCAAATGTAGCTCTTTCTCAGGGAAAGGGATGAATCCTGGTTTATGAACCAGAAGTTCATAGGTGATGATGCAAAAGGAAGCTCATCCAGGGAGCATTATCAGATGTCTAGTGCTAGACTAACAACTTCCCCCTTAGCACCTGAAGAGCAAGAGAAGCCAGTCCCTAGTCTCAGCCCAGGACTTCACCGTTACCTTCCTGACAACCCAGTGTCCTGAAGGGTCCTTCACTCCTCCTTCCATCCCGGCAGGGCTGCCACACACAGGTGCCTTTCACTAGCAAAGGACCAGAACCCCACGAGAAGCTGCCCGAGGCGGACGGTGCTGACAAGAGCTGCATTCACCGTGGCACTGGCTCAGACTCAAACCAAACAGGAGGCTGGCTCTGAAGCTGCAGGCAGGCTGGAGTCTGAGCAGAGACTGCTGGGCTTAAATGAATTTTCTCCAGCCTCAGCAGCACCACCCATTCTCTAGAAACCACAGAGCATTGCGACTCCCAGCCTGAGGCCACATCAACTGTGCACAAGAGCCCCAAGGGAGACCAAAAGGCCCTTCTGCCTCGTTACTGCACTGTGCTCTGTGGGGCCGGGAAGCAGCTGGGAAGCCCCATGTGAGGCCTGGTCAGCCATCAGGCTCGTGCAAAGAGAAGAGCCCAGCTTTTGGGGCTGTAAATACCTCACCTGCAGACCCACAGGCATCGTGCTGTTTCCTAAGGGATTCACACAGGGATAGTTATAGGATCTGGGACACCAGAGACTAACTTCTCCCTCAAGGTTTTAAGGGACTGTGCCCTTCCTTGTGCTGCTCTCTCAGCATTGAAACAGCTTCAGCTAGAAATGAGGGTGGCATTGAGGGTATAGTGTCAATGAGGGTGCAGGGAGGGCATCACACCATCCACGGGTTATTATATTTAACTCCTACACCCTATGCACACAAGGGATAGAGAGGGGTTGTATACAGTGGTGTTAGGATCACCTCTTCCCCAGGCAGTCACAATGTAGATGTTCATATTAATTTCTGCTCCTGAGTGTTTTAAGTTCACAGCTGAGGCCTAGGGCTAAAGGACTGCTCCTGCTACAAAGCACTTAGATAAGCCAGAGGGAGGAGAGGTTGTTCAGAGACACCCTGCTGCATTTTGAGGGACAGCTTTGTTGTCTCAACATATTCCCATGCTGCCCAGAGGGAAGGTGTAAAAGTATTGATACTGTCTTGAAAGAATGAACACTTTCTGATTCTCCCAGCCCCTAAAGACATTGTACACAGTCACTACATGTAGCACTGACTTCAGTAAGTCCTTTATTTTTAAATAAGAAATCCCACTGAATCAAAGATAACAAAATTACATTTTGTTTTGCAATGACCTCCATTTTACACCACACAGAAGAACAAAAGCTAAAGAAAAGACACTGTTTCTTATATATTTATATATATAATTTTAAAGGTAATCAGCAGATATAGAAAAATTGCATTGCTAGTTGCAAATCATCTCCCCTGCAGCTGTCAGCTTCAGAGAATCTGACTCAGAACTTTGCAGCTGGGAGGGTATCTCAGATACAAGCTTTTGAGGGCAGCATTTAGAGATGGTTCCAGAGTATAAGTCTGCAAATTTAAAATATTTTCCACAGTAAACTGCTGCTGACCAAGAATGCTAGAAATCACTCTGCCTGGTTTAGCACAACCGCAGGAACAACATGAGAAGGGCACAGATCTGGCTTCCTGAGGTGTCCACCTACCTCTTCACCTTGGGGATATTCAGAAAAAGGTATCTCTTGAAAAGAGGTTGTGCTTTCTTAAGGAAAAAACAAGTCTCTCATGATCTATCATTAAGAGTTATGGACAAGCCAACAAATACTGTGAGAAGAACACATGTTCTGCAGAGAGGTATTCAGTTGGGCTACATAACAGGGTTTAGTTCTAACAAATACAAGTTGTTGGACTCGTCAATGAAGACTCCCCAGTGTGCAGGAGCTAGCAGAAGGGTCTGCATGCCACCAGTGCTATGACATTACAGAGATTCTAGAAAGGACTTGTGTTTAATCAAAGCACTGGCCTGACTAGACAGGCAACATGAGCTTGTCATGTATAACAGCAATAAAGGTTGCATGTGCAGAGCCATCTCATAGGAGCAGGCTCCTTACTGGCATTAAAGTCACCCAGCTCAGGCAGGACCATCAGTGAGAAGGAAAGACGTGGCTTTTACACACAGAGAACACAGGGCTGGAGTTCAGTATTGTTAGACAGCCTCAGAAAAGACTGTTCCACATGAGCAGACTCAACCTGATGAATGCTGGCCTGGACTACAGTGTTCGTCATTATCCAGCAAGATCAAAGATCCAGGTGTTTGAAAAGCAGTAGTTCGGCTCTTCCAGCACAAACTGAAGATCTGACAACTGCTTTGATGCACTGGTGGCACTTAAACATATACTCTCCCGACAACTGAGAAAAATCCAGTCCAAGAACACAACAAGCACACAGAGCAACAGCAGGGGCACATGTGCAAGGCATCTCCTAGGTCTGTGCTGCTTTGATGCATCTTAAGTTCAACAGGAACCCTGAAAGGCTTCACATCAAGAACTAACACTCTTGAAGGAGACTTTTGAGCCAAAGTGCCCTGGACACTACCCAATGTGCAGACCTGCCAAAGCAACAAGGACTTTGGAAGTACGACTCAAACCAAGCAGCAGCAAAGTGTTCTTTACAAGAGATGATTTATACAGGCAGCAGAAGGCCAGGGCCTTTTCTGATCTCCTTGAAAAGGCTGTGAAGAACTTCACTAAGCCCCACATAGGCATAATATTTTTAAGAAAAACTTGGAAACAACCCTAATGACTACACTGTTTGGCAATTAACTCCTGAGCTGCCATTCAGATATAGCTATTTACAGAGAATCCACCTCCAGCTATATGTTTATGTCTAACTCTCTAGCAACATCTTGGAATTTCAAGGTAAGTTGCCTAGGCAAACATTCCTTCTATGACTCAATCCTTACTGCCAGAGGCAGATTTGAGGAGCAGACAGATGAACGATGATCCACTACTAATATACCTTAATTTAAACCTTAAAAGAGACTAGCTAGTTGCAGGCTGACCACAAAGGTCCTTTAAGTCAGCACACACTTGTACAATTGCATGGTACAGTGTATATCACCAGGGATGTCTCACTCAGTGCTGAGAAATTATTAAAAAGCAAAGCTTGAAAGCTCTCACAGAGCTATTACTGAAGTCTTCAGATATGCTGATATCAAGGGAGCAGGAAAAAAGGGCAAGGCACCACTTGTCAAAGCGCTGTGGGCTGGAAGATTGTGATAGACTCAGGAGAGAGGACAACAAGGAGCTTAGCTAAAAATCAATACTGAGATACCAGTTCCTACCATCTTTGCTTAATGCCCAGTCTTTGTAACCTTCATTATTACAAACAGGAACTGCAGCAGCAGTGCTGAGAGGACAACTGCAGGGAGGCTCAATTATCTGTCTTCACAGTGCAACTATTATCAGATTCATCTGAAAAAAAACCTTCAACTTAGAAGCTTAAAAAGTGACCATTAAAAGTGCTGGTAGAGCTGATGTAATGGAAGTTGCCAGTTCCTCAATTTCAGTAAGAAGCCCAAGCTGTTATCTACAGCCTTCATTTCTCTCCAAAAAGGATGGCTGGCCCAGCCTAACCACCACACAGCTTGAAACCTAATGAGGATTGTCCTTGGGGCCTATACTTGAGTGCTACTTACATCCAGCAATGGGGAAAGGGTTGGATACCATTGAGATTAAGTGCTAAAGAGCTCTAATACTTTTTCTAATCCCATTCTGAAACTACATAGAGCTTATGACAGATTTTTCATGCCAAAGTCTTGAAGAGCTGCATTAGCAGACTATTGTATGGGTCTACAAGTGACCACTTCAACAAGCTCACTTGTCTTGCAGAGGGATTAAGAATTAACCATGCAGAATACTTCAACTCAAAGCAGGAAAAGCTTTGACTCCATTTGAGATTGTCTTTACTGGCCAAATGGAGGACATCTGTCCACATCACAAGACTAGCATTGCCTTATTTAAGAAGAATATTCCAGATGAGAATTGGAGAAAGTCTCATTCATATTTGAGTATAGGAATTAGGGACCAGTTGCCAGTCAGTAATAAGATTAACACAGAATTTCCTTCTCCAAAGGTCTTTACGTAGCATGCACTCCAGCTTAGCTTTCTCCTCGCTCATCTCCCAAGTTTTCTTTAGGTGGTTGCTGCTGCTAATCTTGCTTTAAAAGAATCAAAAAGGGAGCGAGGGGAAGGAGGACAGTTTTTCCTGTTTACATCTACATAAAGCTTAAGATGTATTTTAGATCCCAAAACACGTGGGCAATGCTTAAGCCATAACAAAATCTTTTCCAAACAGGCCACAATTGGTCAAAACAGGCAGTTCAAATAGCTGTAGATGTGAGTGCAAAGCCTGCTCAGTGAAACAGATGACTCATGTTTTATTCTCTGAGTTTCAGAAAGCCCATGGCATTGGCACTCTTGAAATATAAAGGCTTGGGTTGTGGGGCAGGGAGTATTCCTCCTAGAAAAATGCTATTATTTTAAAGTAGAGTCTACCTGAATAGTCAAAAATAGAGCTCCTGCTGCTCTGTGGGTTCCCTAGCTCCCACCTCATCTTTGAGAAGCTTGCTCAAGAGAGGCCATTTACAGGTCATCTGCTACATGAAGTCAGTCAGACCTCAAAATACATTAACTGTAAGAAACTCCCTTGTACGTCAGAGGGTACTAAGCAGTCAAGACCTAGTCAGTCAAATCTAACCTCCTTTAAAAAAAAGCAAGGAAAGCTCTTCAGAAGAGGCTTGCAGAACAGAGCTTTGCTTTACACGCAGCCCTTCCTTCTACAGGTATCCATCCACATGTTGGGTTCTTCTAATTAGTAGCTGTTCCTCTAGAGCTACCTGAAGTTGTGGCTCACCAGAAGGATGTGAAGTATTCCAAAGAGACTCTTGCCATGGGAAGGACAGCTTTGTACCTTCAGGACAGGCAGCAGTGGCTTGTGTTACCCACAGTTGTAGAATTTGCTCTGGAAGTTCAAGCAGTTCTGAAGCTGGGATCCCCTGGAGATGAAAATCACATCCCTACATATTTATACTGTATCTATTTGATGGGCAGAAGGGTTGCTTACACTGCACCTCTGTTGAAGGAAAGATATAATCTCATCCCATGGATATTACAAACAGCTATTTAAGGAAACCTAATTTCAAACAACAGCTTTTGGTGAAATGCAGATGCAGTATGAATGAGATATGATAATAACACAACTTCATTGCTAGGAATACCCTTGCCAACTGATGCCCTCTTAGAAAAGGAAACCTGGATCTGCTAACAAAGGGAATGTGCAGACAACCACAGTTCATCATAACAGGCCAAGTGGCTGGCCTAAGGCAAACTGAAAGGAATTTCCTGATATGATAATGCACCTGTGCTACAATAGTTAGTTATTGCTTTAATAAAACAAAAGCCCCATCACTCCAACCTACTAAAGTTCAGCAACAGGGCAGTCCAGAAGGCTTGTTCCCCTCTGTCACTGGACTGAAGTCTTGCAGTTTGTTTCACCCTTTAGCTATAAACTAAAGTGCCTAGAACACAAAAACAAGGCTAAAGCAATAAAGTGCTGGTTGACGTGGGAAGTATGGCAGGAAAGAGAAAAGAAAATTCATTGAGACTACATCCAGCAATGGAACAACAAGATTAACACCACTGGTAGAATAAACAGCAAAGCACAGATTTTGATTACAAAGTTGCAGTCTCTAGATGGTGCAACTCATGGTAGTTTCCCTTCCAGGAGAGGCTACTCTTGAACAAACTGTCTTGGCACAGACCATAACAGCTGCTTGAGGGAAGAGCACAAGGGAGTAGGCATCTTTCCTGCATCTGTGGTTTCACACTTCACTTTGCACATTAAAGCTTGAAGCAGATGTATGAGTGTGGAAAAAAGTCAACGGAGGAAGAACTCCTAATGCCTATAGCATTTACATAGATATGGAAGCAGTTAGCCATATGAAAGTACTAATTCAATTGCACAGGGCTAGAGCCATCCCGTTCCATCACTTGGAAGGCAAGTCGTGTGTCTGAAAACCATTCAATGCTCTGCAAGTTAAGAGGAAGAGGTTTGATGCAGCCTACACTAGCATGAAAGGAAGCAAGTCTAAAGAAAAAATAAATTCCTCCCCTACAAGCCCCTATCATTGTACACCAATTCTCTAGGAATTAATTTTCCAGTTTGACCCCACAAAAAGATCCTATAGATTCATTATGGATTTCCATTTGGAAGCCAGAGGCAGCTTTAGAAAGCCCTGGGGTCAAACAAAAAATGGCAGATCTAGAAGATACAACTACATTTAAAAGAGACAAATATGATGAGAAGGTGACTGATCTGGTCATTGTGTGAGAAGATGTTTACATAGAGAAGTATTAACTGGTATTACCAACCTGCAGCTTATCTCCACCTGGAATCCCTGCATAAAAACATCCTAAACCACAGACAGCAGAAGCATGGAAAACTAAGCATCTTTAAACCCATTGACTTTTGGAAGTGCATTCCTAGGAGGTAAAAGACCCCCTTTAGATGGTGCAAGGCTGGAACTCTACTTGCTGTCAAGCATCTGTTCTCGCAGGCCACTTATTAAACCAAACCACTGGCTGTGGCTTGGTACAGCATTTTCCCAGCACTGGAATGCAACAGAACAGAGTTAGAGGGTTGAGTTTGCCTGTCTTCTACACCTAAACAAGTGTTGTAAACATCAAGTTTGACCAGCTGGTGAAGGAATTTGATATTTGAAACTCCTGATACATTTAAAACAAGTTCTTCAGCTTAACAGCTCTGCATCAGGCCACAGTCAGCAACCCAGTTCAAGCAGAACAATAGTGACAAGGCCAAACAACAACATATGCAAAGGTGCTCTGACCAGGTATTAACTTCTGCTGTAGCTCCACTTTTCAGAAGGAAACATTGTGATCAAACCCCAGCCCTAGGATATCAAGGAGAATGGAAACCTGAAGCAGCAGGTGAGGGAACAAGTTGTTCCCAAAGGGGAGATATACTGAAGTGATCCAGGGAGTCTTTGGGTCAGTTACTCCTGGCCAGATACAGCCTGCTCTGTGTCTGAGCAGTGAGACTTTGTCTTCTCCCACTGGCAGATGGCATTGGCATATTGCACCACAAGCTTATCCATCCATGTAAGAGGTTCTGGGAAGAGCACAGACCCCTCAAAGAAGCCCAGGTGGCCTCCATGAAGGGGCAGCACATGCATGACATTTTCCCGTTTCTCTGTAAAACAAGAGGCACAAAGATAAAAAAAGTTAGTACTTTAAAGCTCAGAACTAAACCATCTTCAGTCAAGACCATCACCTCTATCCTTGCCATAGGATCTGAACCAGGGAAAATCTTGTGGAGCAACAAGAAACACTGGCAAAGACTATGGCTATTCTTAAGTCACATAACTTCAGTGTGAACAGGTCAGTCCATAGGACACCAATTTTAGTCCACGCTACATGTTAGACCATGGCTGCCCAGCAAACACTACTGGTTGGGTGTCGATCACTAACAACCCACCTTTCTATTAATTCCCACTGAGGAGTGAGACATGAGAAAGCGTTTTGTGTTAGTCAATGTAACCTCAAGACAGCCCTCTGATTACCAATCCAAAACAGAAGGTCCCTGGAAGCTCAAAAGCTCCTTCTGCTCAAAGCTAGCCTTACTGATTCCAGTGATCGGTGATTTAGAGAAGCTTAGTGCATCTTTTCAGGATTATAGATGTAAGAAAGCAAGTCAAGCTGCTTTATAACTATGGCTCATTAAATAAGGAAGGTGTAGATATACAAGCACACATTCCTGGAACTGTTTCATACCTGAAAGAGCTCTTGGAATTGATAGAAGACTCTCATGCACCAGAGGGTCATCAGCAGCATTAACCAACAGGAGAGGAACACAGATCTGCACCAGGAAACATGGCAGAAACATCAAAACAAAATTCTAAAACAATCCCTTAGCTGCAAAAAATGACTGTTCAACTTGAGTTTACTCAAGCTCCTCATTTCAGGTTTGTTCTGCACTTGGAGAACCATCAGAAAAATGGCAATGCTTAAAATTAAGACTAGTAGCTCTTCATCAGTGAAGTTACTGCTCTGCTGCAGTTTATTTTTCAATTTAATTATATGAAAATACAATACAACAGTAGTTTCAGGTCCAGTTATAATTTCCCTACTCAAAATTCAGATATCTACAGTCTTTGCTCTGCACTATTTTGCATATCAGGTAGCTACTGCCAGTTCTGTTACTGAAGCTTTAACTTAAACACCAGCAAACTCCTTTGGAATCCCCCATCCTCTGGTTCTGCAAACAGAGGAAGAATCAATCATATTCCATCTTAAACTGCAGCATTTCAATCTGTTATTTACCTTTCAGCTAGTTTGGGGAGATGCCCATTGCACTATATAGCAAGTCATCCCCCCCTGAAACTGCAAGCTCTATGCTACCACTTGCTTCCTACTTTACACACATAAAGCCAGACATTCAGCTGAGCCTATGTAAACTGCTTGGGTGCTTCTACCCAAGTTGCTAAAAATTCAGAGCATTTAACACTAGCATTAGAGGTAAGAATTGACACTGCAACCCAAAATACTGGAAAATTGTGTTTGGGAATACAATACAGAACCCACTGGCCATCTCCCCTCCAGCAGGGCAATGGAAACACAATAGTCTCAACTGCAAGAGCTTACCCTGTGCAAGTACTGCAGGCAGCTTTCCTCTTCATAGTACTCCTTCAGAGAACTGTAGCCATGGAACTTTCTGAAATGGAGACACCACAGTTGTTCCTTGTAGCCATTTGATTTCCAAAAGAATCCTACTCCCAAATGAATGATACATGCACAGAATAGTTCTGATGCTTGGATTTTTAGACCAAATACTCTTTCCACTTTCTCTGCCTCTGGAGAATCCATCTTTGGCAGCACAGACCTTCAGGCTTTGCATGCTTACTCAAGCACTGCAATAGTAGTATTTGTATTTGTTCTGTGGAAGGCAAGTTAAACATGCCAGCTGGAGCCTAGTGGCCTTCAGGGCTTTAGAAAGTATCTCTCCTCACTTACTAGCAATTCATACATATGGAAGTTATCTTATCATCCTCACCTGAAAGCTTTTCCAGATGTAAAAATGTAAGCTGCTGAATCTTAACAATGCACAAATATGGGCCATTCTGAATTCACTGTAGTTCCAGTTATTCACTGCAGCCTAGATCTCTAGCCTCCTCTCTAAAGAGGAGCTTTTCTTGCCAAGTTTTATTCAATAAAACACAGATAGAAGACTCCCATCAGGACTGCTAGAGGCATACAAGAACAATGAGAAGGAAGGTACTTTTAGAGAGCTAGAGAGAATCAGAGAAGCTTCCTTTGTACCTCATGACGTTGTCATCAATCTGCATGAGGGATGTTGCTGTGTAGAGTTTGCTCAGATCTGCATCTGACAGGCTCGGTGGCTTCTTCATATTGTTATCTCCAAAAAGAACTTGCCTGAAATAACAGGAAGACAGACATGCAGGTACCAGCAAGAGGGCAAAGTCACAACCAGCTCAAGGGAAAATGAGTTCGCCAAATTAGACAAGATAGAAGGGGCTCTGTAGCCACGAGGCTTTCCTGGGAACAAACAGAGCTTGTCTACCTCCCTCTGCAGCAAAAACAATCAGAAACAGCTGCTTTAGAGCAAATATGCTTTCTTAGTTGTACTAAGAAACAGCCTTAGGGACACCTAAAAGCTTCTTCCAGAATGGCCAGTGCTAGGGGTGCTCGGCACACAGGCCTGGTGCTGGGGGAGGGTCCTTTGGCTTCTGACCAAACCTCAAGCCTTGGGTGGCTCAAGCCTTGGGCACAGCATCTCCTTCACCATCTGGTACTAAAAAGTTTCCCCAGCACAGAGACTAGATGAGCTCATCCTTCAGAAGTTACTTGGGGCATTACCTTAGCAGAAAGCTATTTACTATGGACACTTGTCATAATTAGTTATTGCCCTCAGGAGAAGATGTGTTTTTACCAGAACAAACCACTCCCTTAACAAGTAGAGCTAAGGCCACAGCTAGAAAGCAGAACTTTTATCCCTTTTAGAAACAGCTGCAAAGCAGAACAGGACTAGGTTTGGTTTTGGGGAGCTGCCCTAAGATTTATTACGGAAAAGACTATTTAGCTCATTCAACAGTTTCTCCCCTCAAGCCAGCACTGGATTCTTCTGCATTATGACTAAGCACCATTTAGTACAAGGGGGATTATGCACTTTCACATGTTAAGTTTGGCCAGGATGTCTTAACTTTTCCAACCTGGAGCAAGCTACACAGATCACCCTACATAAAACAGTCTCCCTAACTCCTCTGCACATGCTTCACATGGTGCAGGGCTGTCAGGTTGCTTGCAAACCTGGGAGTTTGCAAGCAACACTAATCAGAATGGGTCACAAAACAGCTATTTTCCCTTCTCTCCACTGGCATTTTCAAGCCTGCACAGATGAGGTACTTACACATTCATTCTCTAGCCACTTCTTAGGCAATTTTTGATAGAGGAAACTGAACACTGAGTAAGTCACCTGTTGACACACTCCTCTGGTATGCAAGAGCCACAGATGAGAACAGGAACACAGGGATACTAAGAACATAACTGCACTCTAAGAGCAACACTGAATACGCTGCTAGCTAAATGCTCTTTCTAGGTAACAGCTAGAAGCTCAATCTATGGTTTTACTGCTTATTTGATAAGCAGCAGCCCCATGCAGCAGATCCTCACCTTGATGATTAGGTATGCAGCAGAACAAGAGGCTCCTTGAATAAGGAATTCTTTGGCTAGAAGTGAAACAGATGCTGAATACTCCACTTTGAAGTTTAATTATTATGTTTTTCTGTGCTTATTCTGTTTACTTATTAAGCAAACCTCCTTGGAAGACAAAAAACACCAAAGTTTGCTTTCTTCTGGCAGGAGCACCAAGACTTATTTGTATATTGTAACACATACAAATGAAATTGGGATAAACTGCCCTTAATTAGTTCACTTAAAGATCTTTATGCAAGGGATGTGTGCATAAGCTTTCTGCAATTTGATTCTAAAGGGCTAAGAGACAAACCCAAAACAGCAATTAACCCAATCAACACTCTCAGTCCAAGTGAACAACTACAGTACCTGTGAGAAAGGATGATCTTTTTCATGTTGTCTGCCATGAGGAAGTTATAAAATCTTCTGCATTGATCCCATTGCATGAAGGTTTCCTGGGCCCTAAAAAAGTATACATCGACCAAAGCAATTAAAGATCTTTTAAAAAAACACAGTAATATAACACCTTGGCAGCCTAGAGGCTACATAAACAATCTCCAGGTTTTCCCTGCCATAGTTTAACCTCTTCCAGATAACAGCCTCCACTTTAATGAAGAGTGGTAATAACACAACACCCATCTGCAGTCTCATTTTGCACAATGCAATTAAATGTTCTGCTGATCAAAACAGATAAGAGGCATCAATCAAGATCTGCAACACTGACAAGAGGATTCTGGTATCCTTGGCATAGATTGAATCTAACTTTCCTAATTGGACTATCAAGCAAAGGCCTAAAATTTAAGCCTGTTGCTGAACGAAGTGTTGTCAGTTGTACGAGTTAACCTCACAGAAGAAAGTCAGTGCAGATGTTTTCAGTGTTTACAGACTGTCAGCTTTACTGGCAGGAGCTGCAAGAGTAAGTTCTAGCTGCAGCTGCAAGTGGTATCTGATCTGAAGCAGAACAGCACTTCACAGCTTATCGGTTGTTAAAACAGAATTAAAGTCATCCAGACTCCTGCGAGCTCTGCCAGATGCAAGGACTTCTTTGCTATGCAGGGTCACAGCCAGGTTATAGCTTTACTCCCAACAAGGTTTGCTGTTACTGAGGAAACATCCTATCATTTACCAAGCAACCCAAGAATGCTGCTGGGAGCAGGACTGCAGCTACTGAACTGCTCCTGCTTCACTTCTCAGGGCGAGTTAATATTTAAATGGTGGATTTAACATGACTTCCCAACCCACAGCCTGCAAGCTCCCTAGCAGAACATGGAATATATTTTCTTGTAGCAGGTCATGCCAGAGCATAGATTTAAGATTTTACCAGACCACCTACTACTTTCATAGTGGAGGAGAAAGAATGAAGTTGAGAAGCTGCACATTTTTTCCCCCCCACAAAATACTTTCCAGGCAAACCTTAAGTAATTTCAAGATGATTGAAGTTAAAGCTACCAGACTTGCCCACAAGGGCTTCTAATAGCAAGACTACAGAATACTGGAAGCAATGCACCTTATTGTATCTTAAAGCCCAGCTTTCCAAACTGGGGAGCCTCCCCACAGCCTGCAGCTATAGTGAAGATGCATTCCACAAGATCAAGCAGCAGAACCAAGCCTGTGCAGGCAGAGATTAAGGAACAGAGACCTGCCCCCCATTTAGCCTCAGGAACTAAATTCCCCAAACTGCATGTTAACTGATTAAACCAAGAGCTCCACAAGCTGCTGGCAGATTCTTGTATTGCTGCCACTTTACATCTGTATATGGGATACAGGCTTAAGGCCCTGGAAAGATTTTCCTATTTCATTCCATGCTTCATCTTGCCCACCAGCACTTTTCTTCCTTTACTTCCTAAAGGTATTTGGTGGAAAACAGTTCTACAAACCATCATAGAAAAAGAAATAAACTATCGTAGAGAAAGAAATGTGAGTTCTAAGCTAAGTAGTCATTTCTATTAGGGTAGCCTACACTCATGCAGCCCAGAAGAGGACATTCTAACTTACCAGACAGTCTAGAAAGGCTAATGCTTATCCATTCTATACAGCACTGCTTTGCACCTCCCCTTCTGTAACCATGGGCATGAAGTCCTCCCCTGCAGCCCAGCAATACAGGCCAGCTATTTGCCCGAGAACTGCAGGTGAGATTAGGTAAGAGACTGAAATCTGAAGACCCTTCTCAAAGGCCCAGGAGATGCTTTGTGACCGCAGCCTTGCTAGTAGATGTCTACCCAGCAGGTGGAGTCAAGAGCTCAGTAATGAGTCTTCAGTGGCTTCTTGTGCCGAATGAACTCCAGAAAAGCAGCTCCCAGCCAAACCACAGACAAATCCAAGTCTCATAC
>JAVCKT010022412.1:0-11214 GCA_032273925.1 Rhynchotus rufescens
AAAATACATAAAGGCATACAAAATACAAGGATAAATCCACTGGCCAAAAAGCGACACCTGCATTTTCTGATGATTTATCATGTGTTCAGACTACCCACTTTCATCTCCACGTTCCAGAACTTTAATTTCAAATTTCTTCCTTTAAATTCCAGTTTATTTGTTGTGTTCAGCAGAGCAAACAGAGTTAGGAAAGGAGAGATGCAAGAGCATGGTGGTGATGGCAGAAACTCGTTGTCTCATCTGTTCATAACTGCCTATGAGGAAATTATCCATCATCCCGAGATAGCCCAGTGTCAGTGTTTAACTCTTATTTATTATTATCTATTATTTCTTTTCCCCCAATCTTCTCCTCTCTAGCCTAAACAAATCCAGATCTTTCAAAAAGTGCACTCTAAATCTTGCTTTCCAAAAGCCTTTTCATTCACACCCTCTCCTGTGGATCCGCCTTCACCTGAACATCACAATCACTGCCCTTTTCCAGATTTTAACATGGAGATGTGGGCAATTTTTATTCAATGACTTCTAAACTGCTCCTTTTGCATGAGTGTTCTTTAACTTTGTATCATCTAACAAAGTTATTTGGGATTTTGTGGTTCAGTGCAGCAGTAGCCCCTGCAGAGCCTTGAAACAAAATGCATCTGCTGACTTCTTCTGTAACTGTCTTGGAAATCAGTAATGACATTTAATTCTTGAAATGTAGAGTACTTTACTGTTTCTCTTCTCAATTTTTTCCTTTCATTCAAAGTATTGGTTAAAAGAGATTTTCCTTTTATTTAGCAATATTGCAACTTTTATTTTTAGGTTAACAGTTAAGGATATAATTATCCTTAATAAATAGGCAGCTACATGGAGGGTCTAGTAGACAATATGACTGCATAAATGTAGTTCTCTTAGAAAAACAAGCTAAAAAAGAAGGAAGATTTGACTCAAAGCCTGTATTTGATTTTTTTTTTGATTCAAAATAGATAATGAGGTTGAAAATGTTGCTAATTCCAGTACATTATGGTGTCCCTTTCCGCTGATTACACAATCATTAGTTTGTGGTGAAAGCCTTTCACATTCTGCATTGTTTTCAATATGAGTTTTGTCTGAAAAAGGCAGAAATATTCTGCACCGAGAAAAGTAAAACAAAGGATGTAAGATAATAACAGATCAAAGAAGTGCTTTAAATGCTGCAGTGGCTGTCTTTCTTCACATTTATTTCCAGATGCCTGCCTGTAGAGAAGTTTCTTTTTTAAGTACTTTTTTTCCCTTTTTTCTTTTTTCTTTCTTTTTTCTTTAACCAAAGACAGTTTATCCCAGAGGAAAAAAAAAATAAAATAAGTGGAAAACTGGGCACTGCTTTATGACATCTAGCCCAGATTTTCTGCTTTGCTCTACTTCACTTGAACAGACCACGCAGCTATACCAGGCACATGCGAAAGTTCTTCTAAGAAGTGGTTTCCACAGTTTGGTTTTGCTTTTGAGTATTCATATACTTTATTCAAAGGCGAGTTTCATAATGAATTCCTGAAATTTGGTAGTTGCTTTTTGTAAGCTAGTTAATCTGTCCATCTAGGAAACATGCAAATCCTACGTGCCTGCGGCGTGATCTCAGCAAGCTAAATGAGTAGATTGGCTCAATGGCCTTCTGCTCCCTCTGCCTTGCTCACTGGGCAGCCCAATCCTCATCCCAGCACGAGCCTTTTGCAATTTGGGGCAAGTTTTGGATGCCACCACCTCTTCCTAGCAGTATCCTTCCAGTAGCAACCCCAAATAATCCTGCATTTCCTTGGGAAACTTTGCAGAGAGGCTCGTCCCAGCAAGGGGTTATTTAAGCAGGAGTGAGGGGCACCTAATGTAACTACCAGGAAGAGAAAAGCAGCCATGACCCCGTCTCTAGCAGACGTTTGTGGCCACATTATCTGCCATGCCACTTGCAGATTCTTTTTTTTTTTTTCATAGATGTCTTAAAATGCCTGCTTTTCCCTTAAAAAGAGGAGCTAGCAGTTCTAGTAATTCAGCCATTAGGTTTAGAATATAGAATGTATTTAGAGAGAAGTGGACAAATTCACAATTATTTTTAGTTTCCTGCCATTTTTTGGAACTACACTCGAGGGGATTACAGCATTAGAATTTTATGTAACGCTTTTGTTTTTCCAAATCACAAGTCCAGCATTATTAGAATGAAGATATTTTCACCTAGATATGGAGCCTTTTTCTGAGATCTACTTTATTTTTTCTCTATTTTTTCTCATATTCTTTTCCTTTATAGTCTCTTCTTTTTTTCTAATGTATCTCATACTATTACTTGCAAGAACAGAACTCTTGAAGCCAAAGCAAGTCAAGACTCACACATTCATGCTGGAGAATTGATTCTTCCCAGCACAGCTCCCCACTGTGTTGCACATATGGTTGATGGCAACACAGTGAGGCCAGAAAAGGCTGGTTGGTTCCTCCAGAGAAGCTGTCTGCATTTCTGCGGGATGACTTCTCCAAATACAGCATGTCACTTAACCTGTAAGTGAATTTATTGCTGGGTGGCTATTATGATCACCTATTCGCTTCCCTATGTTCCATGAAGAAGCGTTTCTTTTTAAGGTTTGCTTCCATATATCTACTTCCAAATTCTCCTCCACTTCTGGCTGTTTTCCTTTTCATTTCCAGCTTTCTCAAAATTTGCCCTTTTTTTTTTTCATTTATGTGCTATACAGACTGAATATCTTCAACCCTTCTCCATCACTTTGTAGATTAGATACATTTAGCAAATTTAGTAGCATTTTAAGATTCCTTACCTGCTTTTGGTTGCTTTTCATGCATTTTTTTAAAATTTCCTCTACCTGACTCTTTTTACCAAAATACCTTGAGCATTTTACATATGGTTATAATAGCACTAGATATAACAGCTCTACTCACTTTTTAGCTCCTTAATTTTATACACTTTTAAAATGTAACTTAGTTTAACACAAACATAAAAATAGCAAGAGCTTTTTTTCCTCATAAACCCAATGGCAGCCTCATACCTAAAGATAGTATCTCATTAAAATGGTATTTCAAGGATTGATTTTGCAAAGCAACATAGAGAGGAGACATCCTCAGTGCTCTAGCTGAGGAACCCCGTTCAAAACCTGCATACAGTTTGGATCTGAGCAGTTTATTTCCTCTCTTTATGTTTGAGTGATTTAAAAGATAATATTCAACGCTGTCCTAACTGTGTTCTAGCACTGTCCAACTTCCAAAAGTTTTCCCCTCCAATTTTTCTCTTCTTCCAGCAGTTAATTCTAAGTTTTAAAGCAGTCTATTAATGTAATTTTATTTCCTCTGGCCCTGTAGCCTCAACATAGTTTTCTACAACCTGTAAAATTAGAAAGAATAATAAAAACAAACGGTGACCTCACTAGGCTAGAATATGACCTGGAACCTAGTAATTATTACATCACATACTAGAAAATTGTCCAAGTAATACAGAGATTATATTAATCCCAAGATATTATTTCATATCCCTTTTTGAAATCGCATAAATATCCACTAAAACACTTCTGCCATAATATACAGCATGAGATCGCTATTTTATATTAAAGTGTGTCCACTTCAGTGTCAGCTCCTTCTCGAAAGTCTCAAAATAAAACACCACAAGCAAATGTATTTCAGACCTCTATCCTACAAGGAGGTCAACACAGGCAGAATCCAATTGCTTTTTAATTAAACTAAATGTATTTACTCAAACAGTTCTATACTAACCTCTGTATAGTAACCTTGCTTATTTTGAGAAAAATATTCACTCATCTGGTGGGCTTTTAAGTTTCCACTTAAAATACTTCACCATTACATAGCTACCATTTTACCTTGTATTTTTCTCTTCTGACTTTTTTGTTTGTTTTTCTGGCTTATTTTTAGATTTCTTTGAAATAAAACTCATGTATTAGATCCAAGTTAGTACATTCACTGCCATTTATGCTCAGGAAAGGGTAGTCCAAATCTTTAGATTGCTGGGTTTAATGTCATTGCAGTTTTGTTTTGGAGCAGGCTAATTTGGTTGTAGTTACTGCCAACTGGGCATAGTTCCTATGGCTGCATCTGCATTAATGATCCCGAGGAGGGGCTCAGAACTCCCATGTGATAATCCACAGCATGTAACTGTTAGCATCCTATTCGGTGTGCTTTTCCTTGGAAAAGACATGGAAAACCCTGGGAAGACTCTGGGCTAGGGGCTGCTCTGCTTTGCAGGGCAAGGTTACCCACGTGAACGTGAGCTGTGATGTGCTATGAATTCATGGCTGCAAAACAGCCCTTTTCGTTCTCTAGTCATCTAAGAAAATAAATACCTGGGAAAACTGCTGGAGAGCAGGTCTATCTTCTTGTGCTCCTCCTACCAGCTCTGTGCCAAGGCTGAGGGCAGTTGGCGCCTGGGCAGGACAGGCTTAAGGCACCTGTGGCTGCAGGGCCCAGGCTGAGGAGCAGGGACGCTCCTGCATGGAGCTGCCAGACACGACCTGGCAGTTACCAGTTCCAGGTAATTTCCTATATTTTTAATGACCACTTCTGTTCATTGCCTCTTCAACTCTCTTTTCTGATAAATGCTACGATTTGTAGCCAGAGGTACCAGTTTTCCTCTCAGTCAGCATTACTCTACTGGAAACAGAAACAGTTTACAAAATTGGTTTTTTTTTTAACTTGTGTTTCTTCTTTAAAAGTTCCAGACTTTCACATTATATCAACAAGATTACATTAACAAAGGTGTGAATTACGCTTTCTCAGTTAGCATCATATGGTCCAAAGTCTTCTCTCTGCTTCCTTTACCTTTGCATGATGCCAAGCTTGATGTTTCCACGCCCAGTTCCTTTATTTTTTTCAGCTCCCACTCTATTTCTTTTTACTTACTTCACTATGCATTTAATTTTAAGGAAATTTTGCTTTTATTTCAGTGTTACTGTTGAACTAGCTTCTTGCTGTTACTCTTTGATAGATGATAAGTATTGTTCAAATTATAAGGTCTTCATTTAAGATTTGTTGAGTTTTTTTTTCTTTTTCTGATCACTATCAGATCTAGGCCTGCATTATCTCTCATTACTTCTTCCAGTTGTTTTAAGCACTATATAGAAATATCTTCCTGTAGCCTATTTTGAAATGTATTTCTCACACGCAATTCATATTCCTCTTCTACATTTTTTTTTAAATACACATTTTCCTATACCCGGCAGAATCCTTCCTTGAAATCCTAGAGAAATTCAGATGAAACCAACCTTCACCACAAGCTTCTTGGTGGATTTTGCATCTTCCCTCTTCATTTGTGGAATGAAATTGTGGAATTAGTGGCCTCTGATACCAGCCATGTGAACTCCTGGATCTGCAAACGGGGTGGTGGTTCTATAGATTACGTTTCCCTCACCTTATCTTCCTTACATAGGAGCGGACTGTTATATTCTATTTATGGCTTAACTAGACTTGTTTGTAATGTGATCAAAGAACATTTCACGGAGCTGGTAGTCGCATCACACCACTCAGGATCACACATATGTAAATTGTGTTTGGGAACAGAAAGATCTAATTTTGCACCAATATTTCCTGCAGGACTTTCTAGCTGACGTATCACATCTCAATGTAAAAATAGTCATTCAACATTATGCTTCTCTTACAAGTGGTTATATTCATCCCTTCATTGAAAAATCCTTCCTGTTTTGTTCAGATTTCCAGCTATGCTTTGCTCACTATTCATCTATTAAAAAGACCGACGTCTTAACTACTTATTTTAACTGAGACATAACCACCCAAAAATAGCAATCTAAAAATGTATAAACTTTGGTGTAAAAATCATTATGCTTTCAATCTACAACTGTTTTTTTATTATTATGTTTAGATTAATTTTACTATTAAGCAAGACTAATAGTTTCATAACTTAGCACATGCAATTGTTACTAGCAAAACCAGCTGATGTTTCCATGCTAATTTAAGTCAGTTTGAAGTGTTTCCTTTAACGACAACATGCCAATGTTCTCCATTAGTTCTTCTAATGAATAAGACCTTATTTCATAAGTACCCTACTGTAAAATCGATACAAGTATGCACTAAATGAGTATTTAGGATCTGTTATTACAAAATACAGCTAATAAAAAGGACAAATCTTCGGTAAGTGGTGGTGACAACTTTACGCATGCCGATTTATACTATTTGAGGCTATAGCTCAGCAAATCCTAATAAACAGGTTTTACATCGTTTTTAACACTCCTCTTTCTTTCGATGGATAATTTCCATGTGATTCATTTTTTATGATAAAATTAGTTGCCACTGATTCATTCTAATAAAAAACAAATAATAATAAAAAAGACCCCGTTACTGCTACTACTGCACAACGGAAAAAAAACATAATATAAAGAAAACTGCTTAAGAGAGTCCAAAGTTGCCCTGCTTTCTATTTCTTGTGTGCAATGCCAGCTCCATGCTCGCAAAAGTAAATTGGAAAGGAGGGAGCTTTTCTGGTGGGCTCAAAATTATGCAAAACGCTGCTTATAACTGATTAAACATCTGTGGGCACCACAAATGATGCTCTCAGCCATTTCCCAATCAGTCTCTAATATGTTACTGTTAGATCACTATAGTGTCAGAAGAGATTACAGCATCACTGCTTAACACACCATATGTTTAATGTATCTAAACAGAGAAGTTCTGAACTTCACTACCTATATCTAAGCTTGTATTTAACATTCTTTTTAGAGCACTGAGTAGAATTCATACTGCCTAAGCAGTATCTGGGATGAATAATAAAATACATAGGTTTATACTGCCCGAAAACATTAACTTCTATTATAGATTTCTACTACAGCAAATCTTCTACTTTACTCATATTACTGGAGGATACACTCTAGTTGTCTTATTATTTTTACTTTGGTGGTTTATATTACTATCCATACAAAGCATTCTTTACCTATCATTTTTCTTTAATCCATTTGAAAATAAAATCTAAAGCCTTCTGTCATACCACTTAGGAATGCAGTGTTGTATTTGCTTTCAGATTATCCATTTAAGTTGGCATTCCTGTAGTGAACCTTGTTTCCTAAGCTTATATTTTTACAAGGATGGTTGCTACTATCCATAATTATTATGGATAACTATCCATACTTATTATTATTTACGTTACCATACATAATTATTATGCATAAAGCAAGATACTTTGATATTACAAAGAAACATGTGGCATGAAAAGCTTAAAATGCTGCCACTGAATTGTTCAGTTTCCTATATGGCTTATTGAAAATACTAGAAACAAGAGATCCATCCAGTGTTCAGAACTAAATATATTCTTGAATCAATGTGAACCTGCTTGTGGCAGTATCTTAGACTAACAGGTCTATGCATGAGAGAGAAAAATAAGTAACTTTTGAAGCAAGAGAGATGGGAAAGTCCAGTGCTGAAATGGCTGATAAAAGAAATTAAATAAAGAGAGAAGCCAGAGAAGGAAAAACACTTAAGAGAAGGAGATAAACGATCTTTAAGCACAGGTACACATCAAGAAAGTATTAATGTAGGAAAGAGAAATATAATTTCACCTTTTAATGAGCCTACAGCTTTTAAAAGCCACCCCACTTTTTCCAAGTGAGACACATATATCTCAAGTCCATTTTTAAAATAAAGACTTAATGCTATATTTTCTTCAACTGAAATGACTTTAATAAGGATTTTCCAGTCTTCACCTTTGATTTTACAGTTCTGTGAACATCCTTAAATTACAAGCTCAATAGGACAAGCAGTTCCCTTCACATTGAGGCAGAACAAAACCTCTTGACTGTACAAAAACATACTAAATCCATACGAGTGCTGTGGTCGTCTTCTGTCTTTTCCCTACAGTGATACCTCTCACAGAAAACGCTGCTATCAGCATCGATGCAAAGGGCCAGCACTTTTCCAATGCAGAGGTTAGGACAATATTCTCAGTGTGGGTGGGAGGGAGCAAATGCAAAGCTTAGGAGAAACGATAGCTAAAGAAAAGCCAGGAAAACAAAAAAGCAGGGAAAGGCAGCAAGATGGAAAGGTCAAGAAAAATAGAAAGTACACAAGAAATAGGGATAGTAACAATAGTACTTGCTCATTTTATAATGCTACAAGACAGCAACAAATAAAGAATAAGATGCCCTTCTTAACTAAATGAATTAGGCCTTACAGATAAACCCTACTGCAGCTTGAAATTTTCTGTTATTCATCTCTTAACGTGAGATTTGACTCACTGAACGTGCAGTTGGAGCTAGTCAATCCAAGGCAGGCTGCCTGTGCACGCATTGGAATGAAATGGGCACCTCCAGAGGGCGATTCATCCCATGCTAAGGTCTGAATCCCAGTCTCTGAATCACATCCTCTGAAATGTGATTAACTTCTTGGAGTGCATGAGCTATTTGTGAACCCTGCAGCATATCTTTACACTGGATTTATTTACACATAAAAATGTTTGGATTCAAATATTTTGAGAAACAGCACATTTTCGACTTCCTTTGCCCTGAAAAAGGAAATTTACTATTGGCTTTCAACTGCACAGAAAATGCAGTGATTTGTGCTGCACAATATTTTGTTACTGATGAACATTATCTCTTTTTATGACACTGAGTACAATGAAAAAAGAAGTTTGATTCAGAACACATGCACATCTCTCTTCTGTTAAGACTAGCTGTGCACTACTGACACCTCACACACATTCACTGCAAGTAAAATCTCAGCTTGACATCACAAGAACTCTATATATTCCAAACATTAAGCTCTGATTTAAGAGAGATCCCATTTATCCAATTCTACAATGGCCTTTGCTGACACTGCAATAATTTATTATTAAATACAGCATATACTGTTATGAGAAAAATGTTGAAAATGCTTGTTTACAAACAGCCCTGAGTACTGTGTTATTTTAACTGAACAGCAATTAGCTACAAGAGTCATGGGTGAGGGGACAATTGTAAAGTTCCAGTGTCCAAGGCTGCAGTAACCATCCCCTTACGCCCCCTTCACCGGACACAAAGCCAAGACTCCATCCCCACGGTGCAACCGCAGAACCAGAGCATCAGTGATTCCAAAAGAGGGTGGCGAAGGGAGCCTTCCTCCTGGGCACTGCTCGGGGAGCTGGCAGGTTGCTCCAAAGCACACGCTTTCCTTTAGTACAGAATAGCCGAGAAACATAAAGCTGGGACTGTTCAATCCATCCCTCACTGCAGACCCAGGCATAGAGCGGTCTCATGCACACAACGTCTTCAATGACTATGTTGGAATAGAGTCACCCTTATACTGCACGTGACATGAACACAGCACGGAATGCTCAATTACAGAATGGTCAGTTTGAATTCTGGATTTGTCTGTCGGCCCATCTGAAATGTGATTTTGCTCTGAAGAATACATACAGCCTGAAGAACAACAGGTCCATGTGGCAAGAAAGAGCAGAACACTATGCAAGACGATATAACAGTAGGGACTAATTACAAATTACAGCTTCAAGTCTCTTGACTTACAGCTTCTAACAGTTGTGTCTGCTTTAATTTCACCCTGCTTTACAGTGAACAGAGTACAGCCAGGATAGTCTTCTCATCTTTGCTGCGTGTCCTTAAAGCCCAGGTGCTCTTCTGCAATGAAGCAGGCACTGCTCAGGGAAGGAAAACCTCCCGCAGTCATTGACAGCCTGACTCTCATGTGTCTCTGCTAGTATCTCTATCAGCACAAGCTAACGCGGAGTGGTTCTACCTGCCAAAAAGCAGCTGTTGCCTCTCCTCTGGGAACTGGCATCATGAGGGTTCTCCAGCTGTTTCCAGTCTTTCTGTCACCTGTCTGTCGCACAGCAGTTTCGCTGGGGATGCTGCTCACCTGTGTGTGAGGAGGGGGCTCAGGGACACCAAGGTGTCCCTGGTCAGGGAGCCCACCTGGCTCAGGTGGACAATTAGGGTGTTTTCTGCATGCTACTAAGTGAACGTAAAAAAGGACACCCCTACGTACTTACAGTGTATTTTTTTTTGCATGATAACTCCCAAGGTTCAGTTGTAGCCCCTATAAAAACACTACCTTATTGCTCAGTTTAAAAGCATACACTCTTTCCCTAAATATTTACCACTCTGTAACGCCACAAATATCACAGCAATCACACACAAAGCAAACACATAAATAAACAAATTACTGCGTTAAGCCCTCTTCTGCCAATTTCCTAATTGATTTTATTTTATTACAGTTTATGGATGAAATGCGTACGCTGCTGTCTAACCGCTAATGAAAGGCGACGTAAGTAACCTGGCGTTCCTCAGCTCCCCTTGCTTATGAACTGGCTTTGCCTGGTCGGGCTGCTCGGTGCTTAATTAAGAGCCAGGCTTTGTATTTTTAGCAGAGCTTCTCATTCAGACTTATTTTCCAATTAAGTTGTGGCTAACTGAAGACAAGATAAACCTCTTCTTCCTTTAGAAAACCACGTATACCTCACTACATACAGTACAGAAAGTCATTAGCTAAATACACTTTTGCTAGACTGCAGGACCCAAATACCAAAGGGACATTCACAAGCACTTGAGAATGGAGGCCAATTTCACAATGATTACAATTACGTTTTGCATTCAAATTTTGCCACTGTCATGTATTACCCCACCCCTAATGTTAGTGACTAGATTTAACAGCAGAAAGAAATATAAATAGCTGTGATTCCCTCTGATTTTTTAAAGAGCTATCTTAGAAACACAGCTGACTAGGGCAGTCTTCCTTTTGGAAGGATAATGCATTTTGTGCTTGTGTTTCTCTCTGAAAGTCAATCTGAGGTAACGATGCTAGAACAAACAAGCACTACAGTAAAGGACGGTGCAGCAGTTAGTCAGGAAGCTGAAGTCTCAGTCTTTGCATAGAGCATAACATGACCGAGCATTCAATAAAAAATGCTACTGCTTCCATTGGCTCATCCCCAGCTTATGATGAGATATTTAGACATAAAAGTACCCAAAGCTAAGACCAGCATATCATAAAAAAGTAAATATTTATCCTCAAACAATTTATAAGTAACTTTTATTACCTGTATCCCTGACAAATTTTTAGACTCTTGCTCTTCTGATCATAAAATCCATCTTCACAAGAATAATATATAGCTATTACTTCAAATGCCTTTTCATAGACAGCATTGACACACAGTGTTTCAACAACAGGATAATAAAAAGACAACTCGGTGTAACAGTTATCGTAGCAGAGGATAATGCAAATAAAATTCAAGTTGCCAGTTCTGTATAACTGTGAACTCTG
>JAVCKT010022415.1:0-17280 GCA_032273925.1 Rhynchotus rufescens
AGTCTATTTTTTTTGAAAGAGAAATGTAGTACATTTCATATGATCCTGAAGTAATTAGGCTGTGGGTTAATGTCTTCACTAACTTCAGTCCAATTTTTAAATTAATCTAAATGTCACAAGCCCATAATCTTGTAATCTTTTGCTTCATTGTCCATCACCCTACTTCTGTCTTGGGAGTTTCGAGGCAGCTAAGTTAATTTGGCATTATTTCCTCAGGCACAACCCAAAATTAAGTTT
Source organism: Rhynchotus rufescens (assembly GCA_032273925.1). Classification (NCBI taxonomy): domain Eukaryota; kingdom Metazoa; phylum Chordata; class Aves; order Tinamiformes; family Tinamidae; genus Rhynchotus; species Rhynchotus rufescens. The sequence continues at coordinate 238 of JAVCKT010022415.1, forward strand.
GGACTTGTCAAAATTGGATTTTTAAATGGCAACAATTTTCCTGATGCAGATATTTAGAATTATGGAAGATTATTAGGATTATTAGAATTATTGAAAATATACACTGCCTTCTCCCTGCTTGCACTTATGAAGAACACAGTGTTTCTACCCCAGTTTGCAATACAGACAGAAGTTAACTGCTCACATTCAATATAAATGCAAGTGTGTGTTTTTTTAAAAAGAAACCTTCTGAAGTCAACGTCTGATTCCAAATTAAATTGAACAAAAGAACATTGATCTTGAAGATAATGTTTCCAGAAGAAACTGCAGACATAGATGTGCACACTGAGGCTTGAGACCGTATGCGTTTCTGGCTGATACGTTTCTGGCTGAAGAAAAGGCTGCAGAAGGAGTTTGCATCTTTTGTGATACCTGAGAACCTGCAGGCAGGCACTTATAAGTGCTCAGCCACAGGGAAAGCCTTCGTAGTTTGGTACTTTCTTAACCACCAAGGTCAACCAACCGCAAGCCACCAATCCATAGGAAATGGGGGTTCATTCATGCTGTGCCACTTATTAGTTTCATTGCTTTCACATTAGTTGGTCGTGAATTTATATGGGGGAAGTAGGAAATTTTATCCTCTTATTAACACAACAAAGCGCTGTGCAGTTGTCTGGGATTTCTGTTCCATGGGCTTCAGCCAAGGTGCCTGATGTCCGGAGTTCACGGCCGGCATCTGCACGTTTCAGTCTCACGCTGCCTCTGGGCACAGCCTGGGGCTTTTGGGCGCGTGGGTTTTCTGCAGAAGTTTTGCGCAGCGGGTTTGTTTTCTTTACCCATCAGGTAAGGTCAGTCAAGGTGGAATTAGTTTAAATAAAACTACAAATAATGAAAACAATCACCCATTGCTAATGTTCTACATATAGATTAAGGTCATTCTATTCCATAATTTAGTGACCATTCTGAATAGACATTAAAAAAAAGGGGGGAGGGGCAGTTTTTGAAGGTATGTTTTCATTGGCAGATGAAATTATTGTGCATTTTGCAAACAGACAATGCTGTTTGGCAATGTTTTGATAATGTCTGGAGAAATATAGGGGATGCTATAATTACTGCATTTAGGTGTTATTGTGTTTTACATAGTATAAATTAAATTATACTACAGAGAGAGTGGAAGTTTATGAAGCAAGCTGGGAACAGAGGAAAGGGAAATTTTCAGTTTATTTTATAAAACACTTCCACACTGTATTATTTATGTAAGTGATTCCAAGGCACTGAAACAAGTGTATCATTTACAGTATTGTGACCACTTTGATCCTGGCAGATAGCTACAGCTATTCCTACAACCCTGGATACCACCAGGTCTTTTCCTTTTGGATATCAAGAGCAGAACTTCAGAACTGGCTTTTCAAAGCAATACTTCTGTCTACTTCAAAGTTTAACACCCAGAAAAAAATCTCTCATTTTCCTGGGAAGAGTAATGCAATAAGGAAAAGAAAATAACTCCTTTTCATAAGATCAAAAGAGACTTTGAAATAAAATAAAATAAATACTGACATTTATTTTCACGAAGGTAGGAAAAGGGCTTTGATGCCTTGCAGCAGGCCTGGTGCTTGCTGGGTGCACCCCAGCCACACGCGGTGCCTGTGACCGGCACCAGGGCGCCCGCACCCCAGGGCTCAGAGGCGCTTGTGCTAACACGAACCTCCCTGAACTGCCAGGTCCCCATGGCACCACCAAGAAAACACCCTAGCAAACGCACACGTGCTCTAGCTGTGCTGCCCAAGTGGTGCATTAGACTAACCAGTCCCTACCTAGACTGACAAGTCCCTGAGAGTAACGTCTGAGACGGTCGTATTAGGCTGTGCAAAGTCGGGCACCAAGGCAGCCTGAATTTTGTTGAACCCGCACAGGTCTCTCCGCTCAGTATTTCCCTCTCTCTCTTGGGCTAGCACAAGCAAAGTGAGCTCAGACCTGTCGGCACTTGCCAGTGCAGGCATGCCCTCGTTCACATATTTGTAATGTATTTTAGGCAAGTTATGATTAGTAGAAAATGGGTGGGACTGGAAAAAGGTTAGAACTTGTCTGGAATTTTTGGTGAAACATCAGGAAATTCTGATTCTTCCAAATGCTGCCTTTCTGTGCAAGCACACTGACTGTGAGGCAAAAAAAAAAAAATATTCAAAAGGATAGTTCAAAATTAAAATGTAAGGGCAAAAGCCAAAAAAACGTTCTGAACCAGCAATCAAGAGGAACACTGTAGTTGGTTCCCTGATTATCTAGGTTTTTAGGTTTTTTTGGCTTTTTACAAGTCTGCTTCTGAGTCAGGTATAGCACAGACTTGAAATCTGGACCCCATATTTCAAATGATGGTCTTTTCTGGGTTAAAAACAGCATGAAAAGAGTGAAAAAGGTTCACCTAGGAAATCATGAGCTTACCATGTGGTATCAGCTCCTGGAAAGATACTACAGAAAAAACAATCAATTTATAAGCAAGTAGCAAATAAGCAACAAGATGACATGAACACTGCCAAGAAAAGTGATGCTCAAAAACCAAATTTCCATTTTTTCACAGGGCAGCTCACCTAACATTTGAGGGGAAAGCAGTAAATGCAGTATGTCCGTGAGTAGGATTCACACGTGTTGTATGAGAGCCTAGGGTAAAGCAGTGTTTGGCAAGTCCATTTGCCACTATCTGAATTCTACATTGATATCCTTTTGTATTTAGTATTTTCATCTGTGACTATTTTTATTTTTTTTTTCTATCCTTGTGATTTTATTATCCTTTAAAAACAGCCTACGACAATGTTTTCCTGCTAAAAACCAGGGATAGACAGAGGATAATGTTCAAGAGAGCAAAAGTTATTCTAAGTATTACTATCAATAAAATCTTGTCCAAAATCAACATCATCAGGTATTCACATCCACTGGCAATGCAAAGCTTTATATTTTAAGGAAATACAGAAAAGGAAGTAATTTATATTCACACTCAATATAGACATATGAAGCAGGAAGTGGCTGGGGAGCTTCTGAACAATGTAAGCAAGTATTACATTCTTACCAGAAAAACAAGCAGACACATTTTGCAAAGATTTAATTAGATCTGACTGCAAACTTCAGCATTTTGCCCCAAAGACCACATGCAGGACTTGAACTCTTTCAGTTATTCAGCAAGGAAGAGAGAGTTACTGCAGGAAGGGTCCAAGCAGAGCAATTCTGAAAGGCGAGACTTTGTACCTCCACATTTATCAGCCTAAGCCTAGAATAGAGCACTAGAATCTGCTGGAGGAGGAAATCCATAAAGACACCTCTGTATATATGTGTACTTGAATTCCAGGCTCTTCCATTTTAAAATTAATTCTGATTATTGATAATAGCTGTCTTGGGCTTCCCAGAAGAATCGTTTTCATGACATAAGCATCCAATGTCCAATAATTCCTGGAGCTGAGAACCAAAATGCTGACAAGGATAAGCAATGTAAAGGGATAACTGCTGTTGGAAAGCAAAGAGGTAAGAGGAAGCAGACAGATCTATGAAGAGAGATAAAGAACCCTGCTCTAGAGGATTCAGCTGTTCTTCGATAAACATAGGTAAAAAATATTCTATTATGTGACACTGCTGCACTTTATACCTTCTTATTATCTGCTGTAGAGTACATTAATGTTCCACCTAAACACAGTGTAACTGAGATTGGGCCTTTAATTATTTTTAGAAGTACACCCTCATAATTTTAAAAGTCCAGTAAAATAGAGTGCAATCTTAAAAATGCTCCATTATGAACTCTTTCAACAGAATTTTAGTATTACAGCACATTGAAAATAGATCTCCCTGTTTTCTTTTCATAGACACATAATTTGGTAGTAACTTAGGTCAATTTGAAATTTTCTGATGAAATATTTTACTAGACAGTGGGATAGTGGGCTGGTACTTATTTTCAGATCATTGAAAGTAAATTGGAAAAAATTAATAAGGCCTTTCCTTAAAAATCCTGGAGCTGCAGCCAAAAGTACTTTGGCCAATTTAATTAACTACTGTGTATATTGCTTCTACTACTTCAACTTCAGCTGAACCCTTTGCAATCCCTTTGCCAGGTGGCTAATGGCAGCAAAAAAGGGCCGGATACAATATATCAAGGGCCCCTCTCAAAAAATGAATAAACCCATCTGAAGTCTACCTAAAATGTGGGAAATCTAAGTGCAACTTCTTTCAATGGCTTTCACATGCAAACTCTCTGAGACAATCTACAAACCAGGGACACAAAAAGGGAATGAACCTTTTGTTAAAGTCAGAATACGAATAAAATGGACATACACACACGTGCATATATTCAGACAACCAAAGTACAGAAGACTTATTGGCCCTTCTGACAACCGTGGCAGTAGAGCTCTCTGCCCAGACACCAGTGGGAAAGTCCCACAGGTAACAGTTCCATGATGACAATAATTCACCTATCCACTAACAACAGACCTCGCCGTGCCTCTTTTCAGGTTTGCTTCTACCCCAAGGGAGCTTTTTGCTAAATGCAAGCGAGGAGCAGCAGCACCCTGCTACTCCCCGCAGGCAGGGCCGGGCAGGCCGGGCGGCCAGCCGCGCTCTGCTGCCGCAGGCTGCACGGGGCGCTGGCGCCAGTCCTGCCGGGCTGGTTTCGTGCCTTCAAGTGGATCCGCAAACGGGGAGCCAAAAGGAACCTACAACTCTCAAACAGAAGCCAAGGCTGCCAATAAATACCACATTTTACTTTGTCCTCTCTTTTTTTGCTCTCTTGTCAAAGGGATTCTCTCCTCCCTTCCAAAAAGCATTCATGGGATTTCTCGGCAATCCTTGAGGAGAAGTGACTGGTCAAATGAAGCTTGTTACTGCAACTCTCCCCTTCCACTAACACAGGGAACGCTTTCTCTTCTGGCACTTCTGAGTGAACAGCTTACACGAGTGTGTGAAAACAGAATAGACAATTCTGCAGTGGGTTAATCGGGACTGACTAACTATTTCCATTTGCGGTCTTGACATTAAAACATTTAAAATCAGCATCAGATAATTATCACTATGTTTAGCCAATCATTACATTTAACCAAAAAATTATATAACAAATCACAACAGGAGAGATCTAGCTGGTAACAAGGGTGATTGGCAAAACCAAAATGCACCTCTTAAGAGATATGAAATGTTCATCATCTATGACTATCAACAAAACTACAGCGATGATAATGAGTAATACTCTCTTCCCACACTTTTGTCCATGAAAGCATTGTATTCACACCATCCAAGAAAATGCATATTTTCTTGATAGTTTTTGTTCCTTAGAAAAGAAATCCGTGGGAACAGTGCTACTTCTGTCTATCTTCTGTCAAAGTACAGCGTGGTTTTCTCCAGTGCAGTTACTTTAGTGACAGGGCTCCTGTCACCATCTTTGAGAAATCATCCCACTGCTGTGTAGGCCTCCATTTCACAGGATCTTTCTACTTTTCAGGTGAGTATTGATGTCCTTAATGACACCCTTTACAATTAGTATAAATAGCCAGCACAAGCTCTGTTCCTCTGTCATGATTACGTATCTCACTTGCAGATTGCCATATTCTGTACAAATCCCATTCACACAAACTATGTTTGTTTACTTTTGCAGTTCTATTTCTTTCCTGAGCCATCTCCTAAATTCCTAGATGGATCTGCATGTATACGTATGAAAATCCATACTGCAGTATATATATCTAGAGAGGGAAAAATGTGCTCGAGAGATCTGTTCTCTCAGTTCCATACTGCTATTTTTTCTTGACAGAAGTGCCCAGAAATAAGCACAACACTTCCAGCACTGGAAATTTACTCAGTTTATTTCAAGAGACAGGAGCACTGGTCAGGAAATTGTTTTTCAAAATAGGTAGCAGAGAGTAAGCTTGCCCAGCAATACCGATATTTAATACTAAGCATACACTGATTATCTGCGTTCAGAACCTAGAGCCAAAAGGTAAATGAGAGTCATCTCTTCTTCACTACATCTAAGTCGGAGTCCTCATTTTTTCCACAAAAATAATCTTTTCTCTTTTACACACACAGGTTTCATAATATGTATTTTCTTAACATCTAGAAACGTCAAAGGATCATTATTTTTATTCTTATTTTAGAACATATTTCTTTGTTTCTCTTGCTAGTATTTCTTAATGTGTGGAATATGAGTGCTGCAAAAGGAAAACTGCTGTTTATTCTTCCAGAGCGGTACAAGCTGTTTTTCTCATTCCTACTGTGAACTACTTTGAACATCATTTCCATTGAGTACGCCAACTTTTCATATTTTGTGATCCAAGGCCTCCTAATTTCATAGCCAGCTTGCATCACCACGCAAGCACAATTTCTGTTTTATACCATAAGGATTACGGTGATGAAATCTGACTCGGTTACCTTAAGGCTAAAAAAACTGAGGTTTTGATCAATGATGACTGTCAGCTTTAACACACATTTTCTTTAATCCTGCTTAGAGTCCTGGAGCCATTAGAGTTGTTTTTGCTGTAGTTAATTTGGCATTTTGGACTGGAAACAACCCTTAATTTAAATCATAAAAGTTTGCTCATGTAAATCACATTTTTGCATCTATTAAAGTAGTATTAAATATGTTGTCTGCTCAACTGTGCTATGACACTCAGGAGATGCTATCTAACTTTTATAGAACAATTATTTATGACTGTCAATTTTCTGTCAAGCTCCTTAAATGATATACCTTTGAGACTGGAGAAGGCAAGACACTTCTTTTGAACAAAAATAAGCTGAATGCCAATACTGCAGAAAATAACAAGATGTGGAATTAAGTGTAGTGGAAAATGGACAAATCATCTCAACTTGATCCTCAGTTCCCAAATTATTCACTTCCCTTCCTGCATCCCCCCATCTTCTCAAACATGAGAATGTATCAAAGGAGAAAGCTAATACGTGAGCAGTATTTATAGTTACTGAAGCAGCGGATAACCAGAATATCATAGCTGAAGCTTAATTTTTGCAGGCACCTTATTCAACAGAACTGTTTCACTCCCATCCTGATCTATAGCCCCTTTTTCTCATATGTCACTTTTAGCAACTTCTGACAAACCCTGCAGTGAGTGGCTGATGTGAAGTAAAGCCTCTAATGGATATAATGAAGAATTTAAAACTAATTCCGGCAAAGGGTTTTTTTTTTTTTTTTTTTTTTTGATATTACAATGAGTGATCAGTTCACACCACTGAGAACTGATTTCACCAAACTAAACAGCCACATTCAGCAATGTGTGAGATTTAGTTATTTATTAATCAAGAATCTTGACACAATGCTGATTTTTCTCAGCTTCTTGGGGCTTTAGCCTGGTTTAAAAGAACTACATTCTTATTTCATCACAGCCTGGTTCCCTTAAAGGGATAATGCCTCTTTATGATTAGCAGGTACTGTACATAATTCTTTCTGGGCAGAGTTTACCTTGATTAAGGGAGTCCCTGGAAAATCTCCATTCTGCAAGAGAGCGTAAGGTTGGCCGCTGACTAAGCTGGCACACGGTCAGGGCAGGTATACATTTTTTGGCTGAGGTTTGCATACCAGCTTCAGTTATGCCGAAATAGAAGGGAAAGTTGAGAAAAATGATTAAAAAATAAAATTTAAAAAGCAGATTTAATGTAAATATAGTCTTGTTTCAATGTGTTACAAAAATAGCATGAAAGGGCAACCCATTCTGAAAGGGACATGCTCACTTAGGAAGCTACAGTAGCCTTAGGCATGACCCCAAATAAGCTCCTTTCCCACCAGTGCCTTCTATCCCTGCAAGCACCCTCAAAAAAAAGTTCAGCTCGTGTGTTTTTATTTAGGTGAGTTAAGCTTTGCCACACACATTGATTTCCTCCACGTAGTAACACTTGAGAACAACCTGGCTGAAACCATTCCAGGCTATAGGCTGCAGTGCAGGCATGCATGCCATTCACCAGCCTTGCACCTGAGACCAAACGTTCACTTTACACACAGCAGGTAACTCAAGGGGACATGAGTGTTTCGATTGCTGTAGTGTTTGGATGCCTAGAAACCTACTGGTATTTTTAAGCTTCTTGGCAGATAAAACACGTAAAATACTTGGATTTTAAAAAAAGTGCATACCTCTTTACAGCTTTGAAAATCTAAGTGCTTTTTTAGTTGCATATAGTTATGTACTGTACTTCTTTTAATAAGCAGAGAAAAACAATTTGACTACAATAATACAGAGCTTGCATAAATAAAAAACTTGGAGCCAGAGATTTGCATTAATGTCTGAGACTTACAGAATTGGAAATCTTATTTTCTCACACATCTGCCTTGGTAAGCATATACGTAGCTCCTTAACATCAATCCTTAGGCCATACAAGCACACACAAGTAGTTAATACTTGTTTTTACTCTACCATTTTTGCCTTCTTGGTAATCTGGAAAAAGTAGAAGTCTTAATTCCTTATTTAATGATGCTGAGTAAGGATCAGAATATATTTCAGTAGTCTACAGTTGGATAACTTCATATCCAGAAAAATCTATCTTCTACATTATTTGGTCCTCTGCTTTTCAGAGGCCATATCTTTTCACCCTACCACATCATACAAGGGGTGCAGGGTGCAAGACTTAACTACATTACATTACTATTCTTCTTTAAAAAGATGGGCATCTGTTTTACTATTAACGAAAGACATATATATATCAAATTTTGTTCAGTTTTAAATATAGTATGCTTAAGAGAGTTCTAGAATATAACAAAGTTTAAGAAAAAAGTCCACATGATAGAAATGTCCAAAACATTATCACTGCCAGGAAGAACCTCATACGTTTCCTCTGTTACCCCTGAGTTTCTTCTGCTGTTTTACTTACAACCGCATCATTCCAACATCCTCCCACGCAACCCTCTCTCACACCTAACCCGTATCCATAGCGACACTCTTATACTTGTGTTATGAAGGGCAAAAATCTGATCTCATTGAAGCAGAAATTGCTGCAAGAATATTAAATAATACACAAAATTGCTAGTCTGGAAATTGCTCCCAAGTTAAAGAAACGGGGCCAAAAAAAAAAATTCTGCTGAAAACAGCCCAGCTTTTACCCTATCACTGATTACAACTAAAATAACATTAAAAATCCTCTTCAGTGTAACTGGGACTAAAAAATCAACATTGTAGCAAAGACTCCAAATTCTATTTAATTGCCTGTTCAGCCAATTAGTTTTTAAAAGTTGTTTTTACTGATAGTTACTATAAAAGTAAGTTTGTAAGAGCAAAATGAGTTCATTGCTTGGAAGCTGATTTATCAATAAATGGAACAAGGGTGTATTTGCTGACTGAAAGGTTTGTGTCTTCTCAAGACAGAAATATTAGGTTCTAAAACTGATTGACCATACCTAACCAATACATAAGGCTATGGCAGGTAAGTGGTAGGATATTACCGGATATTAGCAGCTCATTTTCTCATTAGCAGCTCAGGCGGGACTGAAAGGGCTGTCATTCCTGCATCTATTTTCTACTGTTTTAACAAATTTGTGTCAATCTGTAGATTTCCCATTTCCTCAATCATTCTTCCTCCAAGAAATCCCAACTTTTAAAATCATAAACTCTCAGAAGCCAATCCTAGGCAACATTTGCCTATATGTACAAGTACTTGACCCAAAAGCGTGATAGCAAATAAATCCTTTCACATCTACTTGTCTTCTCTTGACCCACTGCCTCTTCCCTCTCTCATATCGGGTAGCAACCCAGCTCCCCTGGAGCTCTTCCTCCTTGACAGCCCTTCACTTAAGACATACTTGCACACATACACTCATCAAAATGTATACTCATATGTGGGACTGTGCCATATATGTGTGTAAATGCATGTATGCTAGCGTTTGTGTCTATACATACCTACACGTTTTTAATAGAGATCTTAAATGGATGTGGCTAAAGTGGTCTGAGTACCATTGGCTCTCACACGGCAAATACAAAGGGTATTTTTTTTTAGCATTCTGCTGCTTTCACTTAGCAGGCCTGTGTGCTTGGAAGGCAGTCAGCACTGCTGAAATAAATCATAAAGTGCCATGTGCGATAATTAATCTTCTTTTGCAATGGTTCATTGGCAGAGATAACTATGACTACATGGATCAGGAAGGATGAGAGAGTAACAGAAAAAAAAAAGTTATGAGGAGGTAAATTTTGGTGAAATAAAAAGGAAGGGAAAAGGAAGGATGGTGGAGTAAGATGGCAAGTGGAAGAGGGGCAAAAAGGCAGAGAAAGGCAGCAATGATATGAGAGGCAGTATGGCTACAAATGACAGCACCCGAGATAAAAAGAAGGAAAGACTAGGAAGGAAATGAAAGTATGGTCAGAAGAAGGGAGGGTTGCATGACCAGAAAAACCTCCCTTGTTATTTCTTACCATTTTAGGATGACCTTGGGATCACAATTGCACATTTCAATCCCACAAACTCTCCCTGAACACCTTTACTATTAACAATAACAATTCAACAAATGCTCTGTGTTAAAGGACTGCTTGCCTAAGGCCACAGGTTAATGAGCATCTTTCCAGCAGGTGAGCCCAGGTGCAAGTGAGAAAAACAGGCAAGAGCAGGCTAAGATTCAGGCCAAAGCCAACAGCGAGCATGTTGCTACAACGGGCGCTTCTCCCTTTCTAAGGGCACACCTCGAAATAAGAAATACCATTTGGCTACTAAATAGTGGAGACGAGGAGCGTGAAACTAACGGTGCTGCTGCTGGGAAGGGAGCTGGCAGCAGAGCGGCTGGCGGCTGCCCCCAGCCGCAGCCGCATCCGGCTGGGCGGCCGTTGCTAGGAGCTGTTCCCTAGCAACCTCCTCCTAACCTACTTTCCCAGGACTCGCAGCTCCTGCAAGGAGCAGCAAGTCTTTCTAGAGGGAAAGCTGCAGCTTTTCTACCCCTACACGACATGCATGTAGCAAAAAATCAAATATCCTTCGGCATGAAGTTGTTAAAATTCTTTCTTTCTGCTTTTTTTGTTTTTCCTGAAATTAAGTGTATGGAAAAAGTGATAATGAAGGATGCCTGAAGCACCACAGATATTTATTGTCTGTTGCTGTTATAACTCTAGACCTCCTATCTTCTATTGTAAAAAGTTATATTTTATTTTATATATTATATAAAAGAAGTTGAATAAAGTTCCTATTAAAAAACTCATAACAAAGGCAATGCGTGCCAAGGGACAGACCCTTCCCAGCGCCATTCCTGCAGGCCCTGTTGGGATGCACCCTGGGCGAACGAAAGCCCTTTGCTGCTTTATGCAGCAGAGGCCGCCTGACCTGTAGCTCCTTAAGCAAGAACTACCAGGCACTAAAAGCAGGTGTTATTTGCATGTTCATAGGTTCTCATTTTCACTTAGCACACTAAATAGCACACTAAATGAAACAATATCACATTTAGATCATATTCCACAGCACAACAGGGTTGCTTTGCAGCGGGGAAGGTGGTGTTTGCCTTCCAAGAGTGCTCAAACAAACCTTGCATGCTCCGTGCAATTTACAGAAACCAATCCATGGTCATCTTGCCTCTTTTCTAGCAGATATTCCCATAACCTGCCAGCAAGACATCCACTTTAAAGCCAGAATAATTCAGCAGATTTAATCAATCTGGGATTCAAAAAGAAATATCAGGTCACTTTAAACATATAGTAATGGATAACTTTTCAAGCTGGTACTCTGGTAGAAGCTGGTACTTCACCAGATGGGGCCCATTTTCTGACTCTCTTGTTAGATAATACAAATCATCAGGAATGTGAGGGGGTTTTTATTTTATTTATTTATTTATTTTTTTACAAACTCTTCACAGAAACCTGTATAAAATTCTACCACTGATGTGAACAATTTGCAAGGAAGAAAAAAAGCTAGATACACCAGTAACTAGATTTGCAATTAATGATAAATATTCAGCTCTAACTTTTATAGAAAATTCTCCCAATTTGTACCAAATGCATTTGAATTGGAAAGAAGTTCTTGCTGTAATCACATGAATTATAAATTGCCTTCTTTCAGTAACTCTTCTAAAGACAAGCCTAGGTTTACCGTCACGATGACACACCGATGTTTAACAAGAAGCTGGCACATGTTGGCAAAGGACATTATTACTCAGCAGCAGAATAACACACAATTGGAATTGTAGGCATTTGACAACTGACTAATTTGATAGACACTCTGGTATTTAATATATAAAGATATCTTCCCTGGATTATAAGTGCTCATTCCCGAGATGCTGTTGAGCTTTAGCAGCCGGGTATGCCACTGTAGCTGTACTGAAACATTATCCCAGGCCTCAACATTTATTTCCCTATGGCTCCTCTCAGATGAGCCACTGTCTAAGATATGGTACTGCAGCAGAGGTTTAGAGCACCTTACACACAGCCACAGTGGAAGGAAGTGGCATATGCAGTTTCTTTCTAAATTTCTTTTAAGCAATGCTATACCATTAATATGGCCGTATTTACAAAAGCCAAAACAATAAACAGTTTTCAGAAATTCTACAAATACCTATCTCTCAAGGAAGTATTAAACACCAGTGTAACTGCATACATAAAAAATATAAAAAATAGTACAGAGTTTGGAAGTGTTTAGTGTAGCCTTCAGACTTTATTTAATCAGTTATATTTTTAAAAGCTTTGCAAATCCACAGGGAGGAATGCAAGAAGCCACTGCCTTTTCAATATTGATTTTTATGTTATGGAACACAGAAAAAAACAACAAATAGAAAGGAGACAGACGAGAATATCAAAATATGGGAAACTTCAAAAGAATAGAGGTGGCTATCTGCCTTCCAAAGAAAACACCTGAAGATTAAATGGAATGGGTTTGTAATACACGCCAAGTCTTGTCACAGAATTCAACATCTTTTATCTTTAACACTGTCCAGAGAAAGAGATTAAAATACCCGAGACCTGTATCAAGAATGAAACCACAGCATTGCTTTCACAGTTGTGTTATTGAGTACCTGAAGAAATACAAAAAGAGACTGACCTTTACAAACCACTCCAAGATAGAAAGGAATGGGATTTAAATTCAGATTAGCCTCTACTGCAGGAAAGTTCCTGCTCAGAAGAGAACTGAGGGAGATGACTTTTCCTTTGGACTTGTTGTTAAATACAAGACTATTTTCAGGTCTTTGGTTGTATAAAAGGTATGTGGCTTGCTAGGGAAAAGACAAACACCAGGCAGCCTCAGGAATCTCGCTGCTGGGAGAGTTGCACAGACAGTAGAAAGCTACCGGGGAAGCTCTGGCTAAACCTCAGCGAGACCGAGAGGAAATGCCGGGGCCTCTGGCTGCCTGCAGAGGCTGCGGCACTTGTGAAGCCCAGACAAAAATTTTTATGAGGAAGAGTTTAGTCTCTTGCTCCTAAAGAAGATCAGGCTGCCCCTCCCTCCACTGCTCTGAGTTATCATTCTTTTCCCCGTATAACTTTTGAGTTTGAATTTCTATTAAATTTGGAAAATTCAATTTCTATTTCTATTAAATTCAATTCTATTAAGTTCAATTTCTATTAAATTTGGAAAAAAAAAAAAAGAGTTTTTTCCAAATTTGAGGATATCCATTCATTGAATAGGATCTTACAGTCCTGCAAGCATCTTCCAATGTAAACTTTGCTCACTGGATTTCAAATGCCAAGTCTACCCTCATAGCACAAGACAAGGGGCTGATTTATGAACACAAGTCAGATAACATTTTGTAGAATAAGAGCACATGGAACTCACCATCTCATCACTATTTTGAAGTCATGATATATGCACACATGCTATCCTTGTAGCATGACAAAACTCACTATTTAATATTAATAGATGAATGTTGGAATGATTTTATCCAAAGCTTCCTACCTGCCAGACTACAGCAGCATTCATTTTTCTCAGATTTTAATTAATATGCAAGAACTCCGTGTGTTTATAATATACTGACAGCTGGTATGCAGGGATTGGAACATTTTGCCAATACACTCCTTTCTCTTACTCTCACTTAATACCTGCATAACTAATTTGATCTTACCAGATTTATCCTTGAGTTACAGTGGCATACATTAGAAAACAGTCAAAATTTCAATTTTGCCTGGAGCAGGGAGTGAGGTTTTTATTTCATTCTCACCTCCAGTCTCAAGGTTCCTGCTCACGCGAAGCACCTTACTGATGCATATTCTCCCAATGCACAAGGATAATGGCAACCCTTTTGCTTTCCCATATGATTACCATATGATATCACAGTCATTTAGTAGTTAGAAAGAACCAGGAAAATTCACTGAGCAAGATGGTGATGCTGGAACTGCGGGAATAACAACTTTATAGAGGGACTTAACAAGATATTTTTTGCTGCTCTTAGTTCGTCATTGCTATGGTAACACAACATTTTATTGCTGGAAAAATCATTCAATGAAGAAGTAAGATAGCATAATTGCAGTTTAAAGAAAATGCACACACACAACTGAAAAATAAAAGCAGCCTGAGCACCGATTCCTTGGGATTTCATTAAATACAGCAACCTCAGATACGTTTGCATATAAAATCCCTCACACAGTTTCAGACACGCTACGAAGAATTTCATTAACAGCCTTGATTATGCTCAAACTAGGCAAGGCAAAAGCCTATACAAAGGCTATTAACTGCAAATTCCATATCCCCAAGGGTGTGCATTCCCCCTGGGAGCAGGGCCGAGGCCCCCAGCCCCCCGGCACAGCCGAGCGGGTGGCACTGGAAGGCTGCGGTGCTCGCAGGAGGCAGAGCCGGCCCTCGGGGCTGCTGGGCCCTCGCTGGGATTTCGGAGGGGCGCGAGTGAGTCTGGCAGCACCGCGCTTGGGAGCTGTGGCTGCAGCAGGGCCAGGCTCAGCCTGGCCTCAGGTAGGCCCGCGGGATGGAATAGGGGCAGTTATGGCACGGCTCGAACGGAGAGCGCGAGAAGGCTTCTTTCCAACGCACTTTGAAATTCGTGTGCCCACTGCCAGCTCTGCTGATTAAAGCTTTCAGAAACATCATTAGTGTGTGGTAATCACAGCCCTCCCTGCAGTATAGACATCCCTAAACAGCCGTGGCAGCAAAGGGAGCTTCCACTAGCCTCTGGATTAAGGAAACAACCAGCAGCCGATACAGTCTCTGAGACACCTGCAGCAGAGGGACATGCCAGTTACACTCACAATTTTGAAATTTCATTCAGTCTACTAAAAACTGGACCAAATAAACCAAAAGTCCCAACCAATAAAATACAGTGATTTACTGACAACTATGTGCTTTTGTTGTTCACAATCACCATGATCAAAAACGCTTCATAACTGTGTATATTAATCAGGTACGTGGCTCAGAAAACCAAATTTTGAAAAGCAGTTTGGGCTATTCTGTATGAGTAGCTTTGTCCTGGAATGTGATTTTTAGTTTGCAAAAATGCCTATTTCCCTCCTCAGTTCTAGATCTACTGTGTCTTACTCCTACAAATGCTCATGCTTTGCACGTAAGCAATTGCAAGGAAACCATTCAGCAGTTCAGGGTTATTTAGCAGACCTTTTCCCAAACTGAATCTAGATGCTGTAGACTCAGAGTTGCACCTACTTCTTACTCTAAACCAGCAAAGTTCCTGGAATAATGGGGCACCGACTTGCTAGGGGTTGATGGGCAATCATAAAATAAGAATGTTAATAATATCAATGTAGAACAAAAGGCTGAAACATTTGGATGTAAAAGGGATGTAAAAATTGTTCACGTATACTTGCAACTCCTTAACAAAGTTCATGGCTTTAGCAGCTCCCTTATATGTCAGCCCCAAAGTCATGTATTTATTTTGCATACTGATCTCCAAAAAGGATTATTTTTTTTTTTAATTACAGGCAGTCGATTTATTTTTCTTAGTGGGAGACATCTGTACTTCCCAGAAGATGAACTATTTCATTCCTCCGATGATTTATGAAATGCTATCAATGTACTGAAGATTTCTGCACTGAAAAAAAAAAAATCCATGGTTCCAGCTAAGGCTATAGATTTTAAACAAGTTACAGAAGTATCCTCTAAATTGAAATATCCCTTCAGTTTCGTCTAGTGAGTGATCTGGAGATATTTTGGGATATATTTTTCAAATATATCTAGTTATATGCCCTTAAAAAGAATTATAAATCTACCTTATACACTCAATACATATCTCTTGTTCTCCAAAGACTGTATATGTTATACGCTAGTCATAACAGTCTCCTTGCTATAGAGCAATGCATGTGATGTATTGCACAAATGCCTCTCCGCAGAATATATTTCGTGTGTTTGCTATTGAGATGTGGATTATTTTAGTCTCCGTTTTATATGACAACAGACATTTTTGCTGTTTTTCTTAACTGTGTTTTGTTCAGGCTCTTACTTCTAAGCATCAATTTTATACTTTAATAAAGCATATTTTGGGCCAAGCACCGGCTCATTCTTTTCTTTATTCTCATTTAACTCCAGTACACCACTTCTGCACAGCAGTTACCACTGGGACGAAGGAATCTGTCTGCACCCTGGCCTTGTAGGCTGCAGTTCGACAGAGTAGACAGATCGTAGCACAAGCCAAATTCAGAACATTAATCTGTAAAAAATAACTCACAGGCTTTAAAGTTCCCCCAGCCAAGACTGCTAGCCTACACCCTTTGGGGGAACTCTTTTGGTCCCAACATCCTCAAGAAAACCAAAACTGAATGCAATCTAGCTTGTGTATTTAATTCACAAACCAAGTACAAACATACATTTCTGCAGAGAATACATATCCTAAATGCACCATGCAGATCTTTTCACACTAGTGCAACTCCAGGTTGCTAAGCACACTTTTTTTTTTCAGAAGAATTTCTGCCCTTAAAGCATAAACCTTGAACTCACAGTAATTATTGGGGCTTGAATCAAGTGCACTGCACCATTGATCCTGGATCCAGTATGTTCTTAAGCATGGATTTCTTCCTCTTTGCAGCTGGAATAGCTAGGAAGCACTGCAACAGGACAGTTAAAACCTGGCTATAATTCCACCTATATAGAAAGATTGGATACTGGAAAAGATGGAGGAGAAAATGTCCTTTTGGTCCCTTGCAAAATGGAGAGGAGGAGAAAATGTCCTTTGCCCAATCCAGTCTTACA
>JAVCKT010022415.1:23446-38576 GCA_032273925.1 Rhynchotus rufescens
CTGACCTTAAAGCATAAACCTTGAACTCACAGTAATTACTGGGGCTTGAATCAAGTGCACTGCACCATTGATCCTGGATCCAGCATGTTCTTAAGCATGGATTTCTTTTAGGGTCTTCCTCTTTGCACTTGGAGTAGCTAGGAAGCACTGCAACAGGACAGCTAAAACCTGGCTATAATTCCACCTATTTAGAAAGATTGGATACTGGAAAAGATGAAGGAGAAAATATCCTTTGCCCAATCCAATCTTACAGCTAGCTGTAAATATTTTTCTAAATATTCAAAATGTGTTAGTATTAACTAATTCATATTAATAACACTTGGAAATTAACTGAACAATTGCCTATTAAAGGTTTTTTTTTTATATTAAATGCATAAGCGTTTCTATCAAATTTGTCCCAGAATAGAATCCTTAGCTCCTCCAGGCAAAGCCAGGTTACCTGCAATCAGCATCTCAATTACTCATGGGCTAAACAGCACCTGAAAAGAGCACTTAAAAAGCACAGCGTGACTCCATCCTTCCTGCCCTCCACTGAGGCTAGAAAGCTAAAGCTTTGTACTTATTTATTTTTCACAAACTTTCCTTTTCTTCCCCTCAAGCTGAAAACATATGCTGTATGCCCTGTAGCAGAGATGTAACTTAATTATGTTTTTAAGATTTGCTCAATTCCAGATTCATTTAAATCACCCTTTATGAAAAATGCATTATTCTGAAATTGCTATTTCCCATCTCACTATTTAATCACAGTCTTCTGTCCCTGAGGACTCCCATGTTGCTTTCCTGTCTAGGTGGCATGTTGTAATACGGCTTCGTCTTACATGAACTGTGAGATCTCAGCTTGCTACTCGTGGACTGGCTCCATAAATGTATATTGGGTCTTATACAAGACCCTTTAGCTGTTCTCTAAAAAGCTTTTCAGAGCTGCCTGTGACACTAAATTCAAGAGCCACACTGGAAATATTGACAGGGGCGGTATTTCTTCACTTCTCTGAAGCACAGCTCAGGAGGGAAGTCACACAGCATTTCAGCATCCTTGAATGATCTTAATCTAATTCATAAGAGAAAATGCTCTGTGAAATCTATAAATATTACCTGTTACAGAAATAAAAAAGAAAACCTGTATGCTAATCAGGACTATGCTGAACAGTTAAAACTTGTACAAGTAGAAAGTCTCTATTGCAAAGTCCTAACCGCTTCTTGGCAGCAAGCCATGTCACGAGGACAGACAGAATTCTGCATTTGAAATATAAATGATGTGGGCAGCTCACCTGTTCAAGGCTGTTCTGTGCTTTCCACTATAAATCTTTTATTTTTGCTTTTCTTGCCAAACATTAACTGTAGGAGCTAAATTTATCCCTGCTAGACAGTTGTTTCTGATTGTTTTGCTTTATATCTTTTTTTCCCAAATCAATGCCAGCTTCACAAGAATAACTATTTCTGAGAACAAGGGTGAGAAAGAAAGCTTTCTCCAAATCAAAAATTATACAGAAGCTGAGGTTCCTAAATTTGTCCTGTGTGTGAAACATGGAGTTTTTGCTCCACGGATCTTCTTAAAAATATATCATACTACATAAATGAAAATATTTCTAGACTTCCATTATTATGTTATTATGCATTCTTCTCTCTGGTCTTCAATAAGATAGCCTCAATATAGCCATATACATTTACTAGTGCTGCTGCCTATTGCTTGTCCATAATTTAAAATTGCATGCTCTTCTTTTTTCTGCCTTTACTGTATTATCACCTTTCTTTAGATCAAACATCAGCTACAAACATCAGCTAATGTCCAGCACACACTTGTTAAATTTTCAAAAAGTTGGCCCTATCCCACTTTTCACTACTGGAAATAGTTCCTAGTAAATATCTACCATTCGACTGCAAAAGTTTTATCAAAATGTTTTGGATTCATTATGCCTACAGAAAATGACCATGGTTGGCTAATGCAGGTTAGGTTTGCCTGCTAGGACTGTTGCCTGCCATGCTGAATATTACTCCAATCATTTCCTTGCATTCCTTGTCTTATATTATACTTTGATCACAGTCTTCTAAAGTAGAGGCTCCCTTACAGCTCTGTGCCTTAACACACAGTAGCCATGGGGATTGTCTGTGCTGAATCTGAATGAGATGAAGAGACAGTTAAGTGTGTGGCATGCAACTGAGCAGGTTCTTTTCATTGCCATACAGTTCTCCTACATAAATGGGATTTTGTGGTAAGCTTGTTTATTAAAAATCTGGCTTATTATTGGTTCTAATTTTTTTTTTTTTTTTGATTGAGGGAGTATTGCTTCTGTGAATAAAGCTTACCAGAAATGTGATTTGCACATATATTTGTTACATAGTATGGCCATAGATATCGAAAATGTACTCTCTGGTTCTGATTATGCATTAATAAGACGAGTGTTTCCATAGAGCAATGCAAATTATAAATTAATGTGCAAAACTTTGCAATAAGTGTGTTGGTTTGTAAATTGAGGTAGAAAAGCTGATGTTCAAATTATGCTTGTTAGTTATACCTCATCTAATGCATTCACTGTCTTGGTATCAATAAAAAGAAATGCTTCAGATACGACTAGATGTTTATGATCTCTGATCACTGAAATGAAGTTTTATTCATTGCTTCTGCTTTTCTGCTTTGTTAAGCTTCTACAGTGCCTGAATAGAGCCAGGAGTCTTAGAACACAAACCAAAACAGTCAGTACTGGCTCGGAGAAGTGACTCGAAAGACATCCGAAATCTCAGTCTTACTCAGGACTGGAAGCATGTCCCTATGCCCATTTAAAAAATAGCCCTGCAAACCTTTTCTGAGGACATTTTTCAGCTAAATGACCAGGAATAACACTGTTTTAAACAGCAGTAGCTTTTTAGGATAGACCATTGAGCAAGAAAGTAGTAGCACTGGTGTCCCTTCCAGTCTTTTGTTGGAACACTTGCACAGAGGGGAATTGTGCTAAGATTTGTTTTTAAGTGTCAGATAACATAAAATCCTTTTATACATACTGATATCTTAGTAATGAGCCTGTGGAGAACATTCGCCTTGCCACTTATTAAAGGAGAGGTCAAAATTTGCTGCAGTACCCTGATGGAAAGAATAGACATGACTTTATGTTGGATGTGGCAATCTCTCCTGAGAAGGAAGAACCATGTATCTTGTCTCTGCTACAAGGATATTTCTTTGTTTTATCCAATGAATGTTCCATACATGTGTATATTTTAGTCACACACACAAAAAAACTAAGATTACACCTATGGGGGAATTTCATGGAGAAAACAGTAGTACCTGGATTTTTAAGTGGGTTGAATTGGGAGACAACTACTAAGTCCCTTAGTCTTAGGTCATTCTCAAGGTGCACACAGGCAGCATGCAATGTGTCTAGAGGCTTTTATCACAAAAAAAATGATACAATTTTTAAGGGTTCTGTTATGTCAAAGAAGAAGTAGCAGCAGATCCAGTGCCAATGGCTTTTGGGGGCAGGGGAGTAAAAGGGTATTGATCTGTGCTTTCAGCTTGCGCATGTTTGTTCAGCCTCAGTTATATAGGGTGCTTATAGTCCTAAGAAAATCTAATAATTATTATTTTTTTTTCTGTCTGCTTAAATGGAGACCAAGGGGGAATGAATGACTGCATCTATAAGACTCCTAGATGAAAATCATTTTCCTCCTAGATGAAAATCAGCTGATTTCAGCTCACAAGTAATAGTTAAGTTCTAAAGCCAGGGGAAATGAAATGACTTTATCTCATGTCACTTCAAATTCACTGTTGTGGAGGGCATTGTTCACTCTTACCAGCGACGAGGGATTGTTTCTGTCCACACAGTGTGGCAAGTGGCACTACGAGTTACACCAAGTGCTTGGGTTGCTTCACCTGCAGTAACTCACAATACAGCCAGCTCTGGATTATCCATGACTTGCTCATGCAACTTGCGCATGTTAAGGCTTTCAACCTCTCTGTGGTACCATCTTAGGTACAGTTTGATATAGTAAACTGGCATTAGAGTTTCTAGTAGCACTCATGAGTGACAACATAGCACAATGCAAATACACAGAGCTAGCACAGATCTCCTACTACTCATAGAAAGGAAAGCCATTAGCAGAAAAGTCATTTTCCAAAAAAGCAGGAGGAGGAAAGTGAGCTGGCAGGTCATGAGGGACTCTCAACTAAATTGAGATGCTGACACCAATGAGATTAAGGTTAGTCCATATAGAAACTGGGGCATGACTAAGACCTACCCAGGCTAGCATCTATCTGGCTAGCACAGAAAAGACCAGTAATGAAGAGAGAGTGGCAACAGTGCTCTCCAGGGACCCTCCCTTTGTGAGCTTGCAGAAATTCAAGAAGTCTTCATTACTGCTATTTCTAACAACGGAAATGATATTAAAGCCAAATCAAGTTATGCTTATGTGTAATGCCCTTAGCACCTGCTCTACTCACTTTGCAAATTTGCTTTCAAAAAGGCAAAAGACTGTTAAGAGAAAGGGTCAACCTGAGAGGAATTATTCTCTTACCCTTTCTGAGGCTGGATGACAATCATCTGCATCGGACTGGCCATAACAGGTCAGTAGAAGGCAAGCAGAAGCAGGGAGTGTTGTGTTGAACACAACAGAAATGGTAAAAGGGAGCAAAGGGACCACAGACGAGCTCCAGAGAGGAGAGCAGGCCAATTATCAGCCACAGGTGTGATACATATAGAAGAAAGTCTAAAGGGAGGACAAAGAAAAGAGTTTTGTTTTTAAAGCGCGGGGGGGGGGTTAAGGGAGTTAATAACAAGGTAAATTGACTTCATTAAACTTTGAATTTCACTTTAGATTTTAACAAAATATTTTTGGTAAAACTCAAATTCTATTTTTAATTCAACAAAATTACTGTCATTTTCTCCTATTAACAGTTATAAAGTTATGTCCTCTAAAATCACAGGTAAATTAAATTAAGTCAATTTGTACTGTGGATAACTACAGCTCAGAGGGCATTTAAATGTCTAATTGCTTCACTTTAAAATTTTAAGTTAAATAATTAAAATGGGAGAGTAGTTTTCACATGAAATGAATGGAGAAACTTAAGATCCCACATAAGCAGAAGCCTTAATTTAAGCACAAATCTTAATTTATACTTATTTATGTACTTATTTTTTGGCCAAAACTGGAGTGCTGGCATCAAGTTGGAGTGTGGTGAAGATGTGCACCAGAGCCAGGGACGGAAGGAGCTCACAAATCCTACATTTACCCACATTGGCAAAACTCATTTTGCAGGTTGCTTACACAGGAAGATAAAGTTCTATACCTGATGCAGAGTTGGAAGTATAAAATCAAGTAATGTGAACACGTCTCCACAGGGAATATTTCCTATGAATCAACTGTTACTTTCATTTCTATAGATTTGTTACAAAAATTTGTATTGCTTATTTGGCAGTCGCACTAAGAATCTTCAAATGGGCAAGTGAACACTGGAAAACAAACATGCAAACGCACATCCAGTATCATCTCCTAGCATGGTATAAAAAAAAATCATAATTATATTTGAGGACTGTGTAAAAAGAAAAGAAAAGAAGCGCAAAAGTCAATGATATGAAGACCTATTCTGCTGAGATCTGCATTTTTGCTAAACTTCATCATGACCTTGAATGCAAATCAAACTGGGATGCATGTATCCCCAAGATTTATTGCTGTGGTTTGCTCCAATCTTTTCTTAATAAACTGAGTTAAAAATAACTCAGACAGCTCATTAGTTATAGCACAATACATTTTCCTCTTAATTTGGGGAATGGCAAATGTTCTCATCATTCTTAAAGCAACATTACTCTGCTGTGTAATACTCGCCATACCATGAAAAGCAGGATAGTCCTCTATGCACCATCTGCTTAAAGAAAAATCATCATCCCATGACATATTTATCTCCTTCTCCATCCTGCCTCATGCTATTTTCTGCATTGTGACATCCTTCACTGCAATAATGATTGCTTACTCCTGAGATTTATCATTCCTCTCCTCTGAATATTATTCAGAGCTATTAATAAAATTCAAATAATCTCCCTTAGCCATATTTGGGTTGTCTGCAGTGTAGCTGAAAGGAAATTTGAGAGAGTTACCTCACTGGAAACTCCATAGCTATGAAAATTCTTGTGGCATTAGCATTAAATGCTCTATGTGAAAGAATTGTTTTTCTTCAAGGAATTTTCCAGTAAATTGCTATGAAAATAGTATTTCTCTTGATGTTTCCATTCTACAGTAGCCTGGTTTTGCCAGCTTTTTCTTTTAAGACGTTATGTAACATATGGACTATTTGTCTTCTTTTTCATTTCCTCGATTGTTGAGTGCTTTGTATGTAATCAGAGCCAGTGAGAGCTCTTTCATTTGTATTTTATTGGTAGCTATGCATTTCTAGGGGAAGCATTAGATTCACTAAGCAGTACTGAAATTGTTTCATTTATAACTACACTCTCTTACTTTGAAATACAACTCTTTACTGTTCATTACTCATTCTCCTGCCTTACCCAACTTGTTTTTAAGGCAATAACACTTCAGGATCACATTTTGCCTACCCTATCTGACCCAGTTATAAGCAAATCCAAAAAAATCTTCACTTTTAGAGGAGTAGGAATTATGGATAATACAAATATTAAAAAAAAAAAAAAAATCCTTCTTCCCTTTTTATATCTCTCTCAGGTCAAAGAATCCCTAACCAACTTAGGGATATATAACAGCACAGTCCAACTCCCTCTTGGTTCTACCTGCCAGGCACATTTCTTTAAGTCAGCATAGCCCATAGGAGCAAGACTTCCATTATCCAGCATCCTTCTCATCTGTTTGCCACTACATAAGGATATGTTTGGTTCTACTAGCTGGAAGAAAGCAATGCCTGACTTCCCTCTCCACCCTGGTGTCAGGCATCAATTCACATGCATGAATTCAAGAGAGCTCCTCTATAGCTTGTGGCTTAAACACAGCAGCTATTGGAGCCAGCCAGCACCACTAAGCCTGAATTTGCATGGTTCTGGCAGCACAATGCTATAAGGCAGCTCTTGAACACAGTTTACAAATATAGGACTACTTGAATTTCCCAAAACTTTGAGTTCCTTCATGGCTTGAGGATCTGGACACCTGATTGCTTAGCCTTAAAAGCAAATCTGCACCTCTCTCTGAATCATGACACACTAGTATTTGATAACACTAATGTACTATCAGGAGAAACAATTGTATATCATAACCTGTGAGATGTCAGAAAGACAAGTACCAAAGCAGTGAAAAGTATTTTGTATGCAATCGGCCACAAATGCAGGAGTATTTATTGTTTAATCTTCTTCATACCCGAAGGAGAAGATGAAAGCAGGGAGTGCCAATGTATCATGATTCAGTTTCTAAACTTCTTGCTTTCATAACATTTAAGATTTGAACAATTAATAGCAAATCACGATGATGCTTAACCATATTGAACTGCCTGAGTCACAGTGAGTGTCTGTAGGCAAGTGCACAGCCTGTTGCTGCAAACTAGAACCAGACTAGCAAAATCACCTTCAGAGTGGATTAAACGATCACATTTTCCTTTGCATCTGTTGTTATGCATACCCACATATGGCTTATCTAACGAGCTGTAGCTTGTTAAACATGAGAAGGCAGTGGTATATCACCTCCCGGAAAAACCCACATGTTAATGTTTACAAAATTAAATAGATGCGTGAAAATGCACTAAATGTTCTGTATCTGAGGTCAAAATGAAATTAGATATTCTGCCCTTAGTCAGTCCATCTGCCTTTGATGGCAACTATTAATTTTAAATATCCATTTGATTACTAATTTCCCTAATTGCATATTCTTAGACAGGAATGATTCCATTTAATTATGTTCTTTATTAATATATTGCTCTTACTGTACATTAACAGTTAAGTTCAATTTTAGTTACGTTACTTCTGCATCACTTCAAACTTAAATACTTTTATATTTATGTTCTTTTTCTATTAAAGCTTGACTAGATATTATATTTTGACTTGTTTCAAATCCACTCAGACTAAAGGAATAAGTCTACGCCACTGAAATCAATATTATATAAATCCCTTTTTCATAAAAGGACATTGATAATTTTGTCTCCATTATTTAATTGGACAAAAGAAGCTCTCTCACATCACTATTTTCCATCTGATTCCTTTGCTGTTCCCATCAATGAAGATTTGAGTGTCCTGGACCCCTTTTTCCTTCCTTTTCAGGATAAAATAGTCCCTAGTGATTTCAAATGAACTATTACCTTCTGTCTTTAGAAACACAGGACAATCAGTAAGAGAGAGTTGGGTCCATCTGAAGATGATTGGAGATTCTACTAAATATCTGAGTATGGTAACATATGACGGCATGAGGAGTTGTTAGTGTTAAATGTGTCAGTCAGAGCAGTCTGAGGTGGCATAGTTAAGGATGCTGACAGCGGGCAGAAGATATGTATTTTAACTAGAAACTGTGGAGAGAATGCCTGGGTCCTATTTATGCTAATGGGAAATGCTGACAAATGCTGACATGGGGAAAAGGATATTTTTTTGTTCCTTTACAGAGCTAAAACCATTTTGCTTCCATGTACTTTTATCCAAAATTCTACATGATTTTGATAAATGGCATCACATCTGTTTTCACTGCCTTTATAGCATTGCCACAAAATAAGCCGCATTCTTTCATTTTTTTTTCAATTACCTTTGAGCTGGTTAAGCACATAAAATGGCATCCTCATAGAGCAAAATTTAATTTATCTGTTCTTTTTCCCTTTACATGTTTAACTCTGTACCACTGTTTCTGTTGAAATGAAAAACTAGACATGGCGAAAAAGGACTAGTATTTTTTTTTACTATGAGACATATATATATACATATATGTCTATGTGTGCATACTAGGCCTTTTATATATATATATATATATGTATCTCACATATACTTATAATTCTCAGAATATATATATATATCTCTTTTTTGAATTAGCCATTAACCCAGACTTGAGCTTTCATATATTTCATTAGTACAGGTGTGTAGAGGAATTGTACTATGTTCAAATGTACTGTGACTTTAAATATTAAAGTATGACTTGCTCACATGCTAATGGTTCTACATAAATAAGGACCTTAGTTTTTAGCTCCATTATATTTCTTGCATTAAAGAGTGAACTCATCTCCTATCCGTGCTGTTATTTTCTTAATGTGTTTTTTTTTTTTTTTTGGTAATACAACTCTTCCATGTATTACTGCATCAAAACATCAAAGATGGAAAATGAAGATAGGATTTGAAAACAAAAGAACAGGCATATTGGCTATGACAATAAAAAGGGAACAGATCCAAAATGATGATGCAGATACTTTGTAATTTTCTCGAGGGAAAAAAAAAAAGAGATCTGTAATACACAAACAGTGGTTTAAAATGTTTTAAAAGTAAATTCTATCAAAAGCGTAACCATTTTTCTTCAAAATTACCTTGATCTCTGAAAATCCTGTTATGGAAAGACACCCCTACATGTTATGTAGCAAAATATTTTTTAGATCTATCAAAATGACAGTTTTCATGGCAAATAGTGATGATAGGCTGAGCTCTGTCCTCAGATACCCACATACACTTTAGTGACCTTGTTAATATATTTAGGGTTTGCTTTGCCAAATAGATAAAAAAAGATTGCAGAGAAGTCTTAGTTTTGAAAATGTTTTGAAGCTTGTCTCTTTGCCCATCCTTCCCCTTTCTACTTGTGCTTACTTTTAGCTCCCGTCTCTATCATTTTTTTATAGCTGTCGTCTGAAAGAAGAATGTCTCAAGTGGGTGTATTGATCTGTCGGACCTCACCTGAAACAAAAGGTCCAGATGTAAAATGTTTAGCAGATAGCTCAGCTCAGATGAAGATTTCCAAAAAAATTTTGTTCAGATAAACACAAGAACAAATGAGAGAACAAATTAGTTGTTATTGTTGTTCATGCTCAATCTGAGGACCTTTGCTCAAACATGTCTGCTCCAAATATGCCCCATGAATAATTGATTGAACTTGCCAGAACTAATACAAATATCTTTTGTCACTCTCTAAGAAGAAAGTTTAGCTCTGAGACCATTTTCCTGTTGACATTTTGCTCCAGGCTCGTATTTTCCTAATTTTAGATAAACACTGCCGCATGTAAAGAAATCTGAACAATTTGTTCATATACAAAATGACTTTGTTGACTTAGCTAGGAGCTTGTCACCAACATGTAACAGAATTGCATGACTGTTTTTGAAAGCTGACAAAGACCATTATTCTTCATATACAAAGTCTGGGCACTCTTTTCCAAGCTACCTGAAAACTGCATTTTGGCAAACACAAACATTTTGTTTGGCTCTTTTTCCTCCAAACTTTATCAAAATTATTTCTATTAAGACAGTAATAGATGATGTACTCATGTTCTGCCAGGTATTTTAGTGCCTTGAGGAGAGTTAAGGCTCCAGGAAAAGAACTAAATATGATTAATGATACCGTAAATTCTTTGAATACTGGTGAAGTATGCAGCCCCCCCAAAAAACACATAGGAACATTTTGTAATAATAAACTGACACTTAACTAAGACGATTCCTTCCTTTAAAACACTATGTGACAAATATTATTCCTAGTGTCATATATGAAACTCCTCTGACCTGAGGTAGGGTTAAATGGGTATCACTTTGGTGGACGGCCCACGTGGTGAAGCTGCAGAAGATGAACCATTTCACTCTAGCATTGAGCAGCCCTCGCTGCTGCCAGATGAAACTGGCTTGCTTCCTGCTGCCTTGGAAAAGATGTGAGAGCACGTGGAGACTGTCTGTATTTGCCTTTATGCACCTATCTTGCCTCCTTGTACATTGTGAATACCATCCAAAGAATAATCTCTGCCACAAGCCTGCTGAGCACCTTCTTTTCTCCGCATTTCATCCCATTAGCTGCAATAATGGTTTGAAAAGGGAGAAAAGCTGCCTCTGAGAGTCTTGGGTTGTTAACCCCTAGGCAGTTATTCCTTTACAAGTGCAACGTGCCCCACATGGCCTTTTTTTTCTAGAATTAAAATCTGGTACAGTCTGACATCTCAGTGAGATCCTGAAAGCCCGAGGTGCCTCACAGAGTTCACAGCATATTTTCATGAGAGAAAAAAAATTACTTCTGTTTTAATGGACCCCTCCCTCTGGCAGGAAAAAGGCTATGAGGAGTTCTGGAAATAATTTACATTTTTGGAACACATTGAGAGTGGAAAATCCAGGTAAACGTGTACACAAATCATATTAAAAGATAAGCTACTGCCTGCTGTCCAGCCATCAAACAGAAGGCAGGAGAAGGTCCAGGCAGAAAGGCTGAAAACTTTCAGTTCCAAAAGCAACCTACGTCCTGGAGAATAACTGGAAATGCATCCATGAAGGCCAAAGTGATACATGTGTACAGCAAGTTAGAACATGTACAGCTGACGTTGCAGATGTTCTCAGTGCCAAAAGGCTGAATTAAGTTTAAATGTAAAAAAGTAGAATTTGATTTGGGCTAGAAGTCACAACAAAGCTTTCCTAATTGAGTCTTCATTCCCCTGTGCATATTCACGTAGACAAACACTCTTTTGTATCTATGTTTTCCAATGTCACACAGAGACATCTTACCTATGGGTAGCTGAGACCTTTCTCGGATGATTATGTAGCAAAACAAACAGTCATATAACCAGATAAAAGTAGCATAATATAAATAGTGATAAATAAACAGGGCCTGTTTCTGATGTAATTGAAAGAATCTGAATGAATCACAATTTTAAACCGTCTAATATATGAACATCCAAACCTGTTCCCAGAGGGGAATAATGGCAGGAAAATCTGAGAGGCCAGGTTATAACTACATTACAAATGGCCAAGTAGATAGTAGGATTACATGAAAAAAGAGAAGTACATCCTGCTTACTGAGAACTGCAGGTCACTAGAATGAGGCACAGAGAGTGCTGTGTATCACCCTCCTTTCAAAGGCAGCCTGCCAAGGAGATAAACCCTTCCCTCCGCTTAGTCCTACCTTTCACAGCAGCCCCGCTCGCCTGAGCACACTTACCTTGACAAGGCATCAACATCCACCTGATGGAGGATGTCTACGTTGCAATCACTGGCCAAAAGTCACCCTACAGGACTTAATGCAGTCCACCTTAGTCAAAAATTTCCCCTACTTCTGTCTTCAAAGCATTAGCATTTACCTACAATCTCCTCAGCATCTACAGTCTCAGTTCACTGCCAGATAGTTTAACATGTGATTGGCAAGGAAATGGAAGAAACTCACGTGCAAGCTGTCTAAGGGTATCCTACAGGGAAGAGGGGACTTCTTTCTGCATAGGTCCTAAGGAATACTATACTTGCAAGTATTGTAAAGGCAGAGAGGTTACTGCAGTGGAACTCTTCTTTCAGTAAAAAGCCATATTTTTATTAACTATTTGCTTGTGGTCTAATGTGAACTACTACTAGCAAGTATAAGCATATCTGGTCAACAAAATATGCAGTCCTGAGCATGAAAAGCAAGAGCTTTAGGAATTATATGGTTGCACCACTAAAAATATGCACAAGTCCTTGTGGGTAAGAGATATCATAGGAAAAGTGTAGCAAGAGTCATGCCCACAGAATGAGGAACTAGGAAATCCTTGTGCCTTGTGGATAAGCAAGGACAATTCGCTGCTCGTGATAGCTTTGTGTTTTAGTGAAAACTGGTGAAATCATGTCATTATGAAGAGAAGTTTAGAGGATAAAAGGATTAGTTTAGTGCTGGATGACACCAGCTTTGTGGTGTGTAAATCCAGAAGAAATCTGGAAAAAGATACCTTAATGACTGTATTAACTACTGAACACTTCATAACCCTCATAGGCAGTGCAAGCCACATCCAGCTGAAGAAGAAACTGTATATCCAATATTTTAATATTTTGAAGGTTGATATCTATTATTGTTGGCAGCTGAAGATACAGAAAAGATTAATATAGTGACATCACAAGGATCTTTCAGATTCACAAAACCAAGAAAGCTGTACATGACAATACAGGTTTTAAGTCTAAATGTATCTTTGCCTATTTACATTAATTCCTCAATTTCCAGAAAATACGTGAGGAACATCTGGTAGAAGCATAAAAGATAGTAATGCTTTCTAAGGAGTGAGGCTTTATGTTACAAACCCTTAAATTACTTTCATAAGGCACAGAATCAGCAAGTGTGGATTGAGCCTCCCCCCTGTGCTGGACGGAAAGTTCTCCAGACCTCAAGGAAAAGGAGGACTCAGAAGGGCCTTCGTGACTTTGACACTGCTGTTACCTGAGCTAACAAAGGGAAAATTTACCTGGAAAGTCAAGTGTCCAAACACTAAGAAGATTTCTAACTCTTGCTAGAGCTAATCGTCTGATTTACAGCAGCCCATAATACCAAATTTACACATCAGCAGTTTGATAAACTCTTGTGGTTGTTAAATACAGAGCAGTAAGTTACAGAGACTGCAAAGTCAATGCAAGAGAAAGGGAACACTGAGTCTCGTCACTGGAGTGAAGGGCCACTGCAGAGACTGTCAAGACCTGACGTTCCAGCCTGCCATGCATATGATTCCTATTCACCTGTCTAGCATAATTGTAATCTAAATATTAGATTTTATTTCACATTTAAAATATATAGATAAGCATAGTCATTAAAGGAGAACTTTTATTAAAAAGTGAACAGTTTTGTCTTCTGAATGAATGACATTACACTATAGCTACGGCAAAAACTGAATTTAATAACTGGGTTTCCTTTGGAAGATGAGTTGTGCAGATATCAAAGGTGATCAGGGTACAATTGCCTTTACTATTTTGAGGAACTCAACATACTGCTAAGTCTTCCTTCAGCAAAGTGTGGAAAATAATTTTAATGGGAAAGTGTTAGAATGTATACTAGCATGTTGCATAATAGTTTTAGTCATGAAATGTCATGAAAAATGTAATGTAACAAACTTTTATGATACAGACTTTTCTAAGCATTCCAAGCCTCATAAAGCTTTAAATATAAGCTTTCTATTTCTCTGCATTTTTAGAAAAAGTTCCAAATAATAAAGATATTCAAATCATAATTATCCTGGAAAATTACATAAATAATGTTAAAACTATGGAAGTGTGACATTCACATCTTTCATTTTCGTCTTCATAGTAGAAAAAAAATAGTAAGTCTCAGACTCCATCTGCTACCCACACTATAGACTTCATTCATTAATTCTCAGAAGAATATTTTAATATAGGCTAAATAGTATTTTTGTCACAGGCTTACTGGTGTATGTCAGAAAGAAACAACATAAAGACTTGTCCTCACAGGATTATTATCTGAGTTGATGGTGTGTTCAAAACTTAAAAGATTATAAATGATGTGATTTTGGCAATTACAAATGGTATGTGGTTCCTGTATGTTCAGCTTGTCAAGTCTTTTTACAGATTAAATATGATCTGTCATTCTTTATTTTTAACTTACTCACCTGCAATGCCCAAAGGAGATTGATTAGTCTCTTTGTACATCACTTTGTCACAGTAGGACACTCTCCGAGTGTTGTCTTTCTTCTGCTGTGTCCCCCTTGAATTATGTTTCAAAACTACAGAAATTGCTTCTGTAGCTTAGGGAATAACTTTAAATAAAATCCCTTCTCATAAGTTTTATGATATTTTCTGAAACTGCAATTCCATAGCAGAAAAACAGCTAGTTTCTAAGTCTGTTAGACAGTTTGTCCCAGCTTGCCTGTCTTTCACTGTTGGGAAGACTTTGGTGATGTGCGAAATTATAGACACGAGTGCACTGAAAATGCCTGTCGATGTCAAGGACCTCAGATGCACCAGAAGCCAAATCTTGGATCTGGTTGGAGAAAACAGTCTTATGCTTAGCTAAACTGACTGTGAGAGTACAACAATGCTAACCTTACTTACTGCTTTCAGCTAAATTAGCATAAATCAGTGTTTAATAACTTCCTTTTAATTTTTACTCTTACACCTAAGTTAGCAACCCCTCCTTGCTGCATAATCACTGTCTTTACGTTATGGATCCCAGATACTCATTTTCATAGTACACATCATATAAATAGGAACCAAATACATCTGTTCAGGAAGAACACATTTTTTAGTTGCATATTCTGACAGTATCCATGAAATAACTGAGAAAAGTCTCCTTATGTGAGACACAT
>JAVCKT010022416.1:7239-31902 GCA_032273925.1 Rhynchotus rufescens
ATCATAAACGTTAACTAGTAACACCTGGGGAAGAACAAAAAAAGCAACTTTCCTGTCTCCTGAAATATTTCTGCTGTCCTTGTGCCAAATGCAGGGTGTGAACTCAGGTGCAAAGGTCTAGCTTGAACGTCCCTGGAATGCATGAGTTTTGGTTTTCTTCAAACAGATTTCATGCTGAATTTTTATTATGCTTTGCTGAAGGGAGGAGAAATATTGCTGAGTAAAATGATTATTTTTATATTCATTTCTCGGAGTGTGTGCACACATGTGTGCATGTTTATAGATATGTGTGTTTATGTGTATAACCATGCATATGCATACAACCATAGTACATATATATATTTGTAGTGTGCTTTCTTGAAGCATGAAATCAAATATTTCAAATCACACAGTAACTTCTTCTGCTCTTCAGTTTAGATAACTTACCTTAACTGATGAATGTTTCTTGTAAGTGAAGTTACAGTTATCTTCTTTACAAACTTAAGAGGGAAGCCATTCAGGCTTCTACTTAGATTCAAACCTTCCTGAAGCAGGCACTGCTACACAAAATTCAATTATGCATCTGTTTTACCTGTGAATCCTCATGAGTTTAAAGCTGGCCAGTTAAATACAATGTAGAAAGGATGCAGGTTGTCCTGTTTTAAAACCACGAGATAAGCAGACTGGAAGTTTTATGGTTTACCTACAAACTATCAGAGTAACAGTCTTTTCAGCATATACCATTTCCCATTATCTGCCCTTCTTTTGAGAAAGAAAAGGCTTTGGTAGTCACTGGAACAGACTGTACTTTTCTGGCATGCTTTGTAAAAAGATCGGCAAACAAGGTGCACAAATGCACAACACTTTTTTTTTTTTTTTTTTTTTTTTCCATCCCTCCTTCTGAGTAGCTTGTTTGAGTGGTTTTCCTCCTGCTCAGGGATCAGGCAGGAAGATGAATTGTCAGCTGGGATAATCACTCAGCCAGGAACAGACAGTCCGGGAGATTCCTGCAGAACATTGCAGGTAACTTCTCCATGCAGGTGGTTGAGGAGCCAACAAGGGGAGCGGCGCTGCTAGATGCTGCTAACAAACAGAGATGCTGTAGTGGGAAATGTGAGGGTTGGAGGCAGTCTTGGCTGCAGTGACCACGAGATGTTGGAATTCACGATCCCGCATGGAGGAAGCTGGGCAAGAAGTAGGGTTGCAACCCTGGACCTTAGGAGAGCCAACTTGACCTCTTCATGGAGCTTCTTGCAGAAATCCCCTTGGCCAGCGTTCCAGAAGGAAAGGGGGTCCAGGAGAGTTGGCTAATATTCAAACAGGACTTTCTCCAAGGTCAGTATTGGTGCATTCCTACAAGAAAGAAGTTGAGCAAGAGAGTCAGGAGACCTGTGTGGATGAGCAAGGAGCTGTTGGGTAACTTTAATGAGAAAAGAAAGGATACATCATGTGGAAGCAGGGCCAGACCACATGGGAAAAGTGTAGGCACATTGTCAGAGAATGCAGGGATGCAGTGGGGAAGGCCAAGGCCCATTTGGAACTAGAGTTAGCAAGAGATGTCAGGAACAGCGGAAGGGTTTCTACAAATACATCACCAGCAAGAGAAAGACTAGGGAAAATGTTAGCCCGCTGCTGAATGGGGAGGGTGCCGCAGTGATGGGGGATGCAGAGAAGGCAGAGTTACTGAAGGTGTAAGTACCTGGGGGGAGAATGTAGGGAGGAAGGGGCCAAACTCTTCTCAGTGGTGGCCAGTGAGAGGACAAGGGGCAATGGATACAAGTTGAAACACAGGAAATTCCATCTCCATGTCAGGAGGAACTTCTTTCCTGTGGGGGTGACAGATCCCTGGAACAGGCTGCCCAGGGAGGTTGTGCAGTCTCCTTCTCTGGAGGTCTTCAAAACCCACCTGGATCCCGCTCTCTGTCCCATGTTCTAGGTGTCCCTGCTGGAGGAGGGAGGTTGGACTAGATGATCTCTAGAGCTCCCTTCCAACCCCAACCATTCTGTGATAACATTTGCTTTATCATAGGAACAATAGAGGATTTTTTTTTTTTTTTGGTAGTATAAAGGTTTATTGTTTTTTATTGAGGTGGCTTAGGTATAGTGAAAAAAATATGTTTCTTAGTTTCCTTTTGAAGAAATCTGGCAACAGGTTGCCAGGTATGAAAAGGTTGTTTAATAGGAGCAATTCCTAAAGGCACTTCATATTGTTTGGCTATTTGAAAAGAGAGGCAATCAAACCAGGAGACATCTAGGTTGGATTTAATGCTCTGGTGTTTAGAAGGTGCATATGTGAAAGCTTTGATGGTTGTATCTCCTGTTTTTGATTTTATTCATAAATATCTGTGGCCTGTTTAAATAGAGGGTCTGTAGTTCCTCAAGCTGAGTAACAAATTCTCGGAAAATCGGATGTGTGCTTTCCTCAGGTGAGGACATGTGCAGGCTCAAATCTTTCAAAAGAAATGAATTAAATAGACGTGGAAGTAATTCACTAAACCTTTTGTGGATGTGCACCTGTGTACATGTGATACTCCTGACAGGAAAAAAATCACTTTCTCCTTTGGATCAGAAAGGGATTTTGATGTGCTCTAAAGATGGAAAAAGTTTGATAATACTGTATTATTGCACTTGGGAGCTGATCTTCAGTGGGGTTACCTCTTGTTAGATGCTCATTAAAGGAGGTCAGTGTCACTTTGCAAGAGAATAGAGTCAAGGGCAAAGCTCTACTTATTTGCCCAGGATCAGACCTGTAGATTTCTACTGTAATTCTGCTTATCGAGGAGTAGAAACCAAGCGCCCTAAGGCTCCGAGCCCCTCGAGGGTCTTGCTTGCCCTCAGGCTGTGGTTTGAACCAGACTGTACTTGTGTTGTCCAGCTTTAACAAGGGGTGATGCTCTGAGGCTGCAGCTGAATGTATATCCACCCAGTAAAATTAAATCATGAGTTTGTACAGCCTGGTCAGATTAAAATAAAATCAATCGCATCAGTCACAAGCAGAGGCATGTGAAGTAAAGGAAATGCTCACTAGGAACTGCTGGGGAGGTGCTGCAGATGTCTCGCTATTCCTCGAGTGCACGACAATTCCTTCCTCCTAAAGAGCATTCATATGCTTTTAATATCAACTGGGATATTAAAAATAACAACTAAGTGTATGGTTTGGATACTGTTACTCTATTGAATAGCTCTTAATATTGCTGCTGTGGGAGATGCAGTAGGGAAGGAAACGTTGCTTCCTATAACTGCAGACCGAAGGCATCTTAAGTTATAAAAGGCTCCTGCTGGTTCTTCCTGCGTCGATACAGACTGCCATCCTCTATTTGTATTTTGAATGTTGACTTGGGGAAAGATTTGATTTGACAGCATGGCACAGCTTGAGGAACCTGCTCTACAGAATATTAATATCTGATCTTGTTCCATTAATATCAGTTTCAGGGATGCGTTCCAGCAAGGACTAATATTAAGCTGTTTTTAATCACAGCAATATTCTGCAGAGTTCTAGATGGAACACAGCAGCTGGTTTGCACTAAATTTTACAGTGCGAGAGAGAAGAGGCAGGCTCCCTCCCGGGAAGGGAATGTGGCACTGGGAGTCCTTAATGCCCTGGGAAATGTTATACACGAGGGATGGTGTCTTGCTATCAGAGAGGCCTAGTGACCTGGTGAGAGGCGGTTTTTGACAAATATTTTCATCCTTTAAGTCCTACCCTCAGTACCTTTGCTTTTATTTTATTTTTGCTGCTTCTTTCATTCTGAAAGAGAAGTGTTTGTGAAAGAACTTCCTCAAAGTTGGAGGGCCTGGTGCCTCTTTGGGTATCTGCAGATGAAGCCCAATGCCAAATGAGGCGATTAGAAATTAAACTCTTTTTTTTTTTTTTAGCAATTCAGAAATGCAACCTTTGGAGAAGTGAATGAACCGTACCCTTCTCTTTCACCACTCTTTCCACCACATAAAGTGACATAATTACATAGCAGCTATTTTGTTTTACAAACGCCTCTATGCGTGAAATTAGTACGCTTCCCCAAAACCCCTAAAACCAGAAGACTTTCCAACATTTGTTACAGTAAGTTGGGCCTTTGACATTTTATCCTCTGAGAAATATTCCTGTGTGGGATCTAGTTATCCAGTTCATCAATGTGCATAATTTCTTCCACTACCCCTGGCTTTGAATGGAGATTGTATTTTGTAGAGGTGTCAGCACAGGAGGTTTACGTACTAAGCCGTACGAGAAGGCTAAAAATTGTTGTTAAAGCAGTAGTGGAAAGCTATAGTGAGCGTAAATGCTCACTACTTTAAAATATGAAAAATGGTGTCTTTTAAATATCAAAGGGATTAGTATTAATCTGGCACTTGTGATTTTCTTAAATCATGTTATTTGCATAATAATACTCGCCACCTGCTATATCTTCAAAGCGCTTTTCAGACATTAACTAATTGATCTTTGTAACACCCCTGTGATGTAAAGACCTGTTATTATCCCCACGCTGCAGATGTGGAAACCAAGACCCAAAATAGTTCAAGTAACTTGTTCCAAACAGCACGGAGATGGTGTCATCGCCAGCACTGGTCTCCATCGTCCCATCCTACGGGAGTTCCCACCCGCAGCACTTCCAGGGGGGTCTGGTCTTTCTTCTTGTCTGCTTTTATTTAAGAGCATGAAAACAAACCGAGTAATTTCTTTGTGTCTTTAGGGTGGGATTGCGGTGATCCCACGCAAGCCTTATTGTATCTTTGGGGTGGGATTGGTGTGGGATGGGGGGTGTATTTGTTTTGATTTGGAAATTGATTTGGATTCATTTGTTGAATGACTCTGCTCTGGTTTTTAGTCATCCTACAATTGAGGAAATGTAACACTAAACAGCTTCTTGCAGCTCTTTATGGTGTGTGTGCACTGCCCTGGTGCTAGCAGAGAGGTTTCTAAGCACCTTCCTCTTTATTTAGAACTTGGCACCGTCTTGCTGTTGGTTTAAATCTGCACCAGGTCATCAGTGTGAGGAATTCCCCAAGTCAGAGCTGACTCTGGATTGCGTGTCAGTCTTAAGTTAAATACACTAGCACTGTGCTTGCAGCTTGTCTGCAGCAGTACCAGGGCAGTTACTGGGACAGCAGATGGTCCCTGTGGTCCAAAGTGGTCCTGATCATTGAGAGACTCAACTGGTGGCACGTGGGACCTGCTGGTCTTCTCTTTGGGCTGCCTGTGGAGCAGAGCTCACGGGTGCACCCAGGGCAAAGTGCAAGGATGGGCAGAGAACAGGGTCAATAGGAAAAGCTCCTTCCTTTGCAATATAGCCTGAGAGGGCGTTTAAAGATATTAAAAAATATCTCGTGGTCCCTTTCCACGTCACTCTAATGCTTAGTGCGAAGGCTTAGTATTAGAGTGTGTGGATTTGTTTTTACAGATGTTTCAGCAGCGTTATCTCCAAGCAGGAAAATAAATCTTGGTGAGTGCAGTACTAAAAGCTTGTCAGTGCAGGTTCAGATGAAAACTTGGGAAAAGTGTGTCATGCCAGGTTTCAGGAAACGGTTACAGATAATATATTGTTTTCCAGAATTATGCCTGTGCCCTGACAAGGACTGCAGTGATGGTAAGTGGCAGAATTATGTAAACAGGTTATATATGGAGTTATATATGTTGGCATCACTCGTTTGCCTAAGCAGAGGGTTGGGGAAGGCAGGTAAGGGGAGCATGAATGTTGCTCCAGCTTCCTTTGTAGGCATGGGACGGACAGATGGCCCATAATCTCTCTCCATGTCATGAGCTCTAGGGCATACAGACCTCCACGCAGCTGGGGGAGAGGCTTTTGGGGTCGTTTGGTTGGGGTTCTTTTTCCTCTCTTCTATTCCAACATCGCTTCCATACATCACGCCTTTGATCAAGTTAGATGTGGCTTTAGCTGAGAGGGTCATTTATCCCTTTAGATTCTCCCTCCCTCCATTTCGGTTGCCTATTGATGGCTGCATTGAAGGGATATAAGGAAAGTGTCCCTCTATCAAACACTTGCTTGGAGTGGGAGGAACAGCAGCGAGAACATGCACAGAACAGCTCAGGGGGAGAAGATGGCAAAGCCCTATTCAAGCTCCAAGTGCCTTGACAGCACGGGAAGGATTCCAGTTCTGATTAATGTGTTAATGATTTGTTTAAAGATAGAGGAGCAGGATAAAAGACAGATCATTTAGCAGCAGGCAAACGGCTCTGGCAGGGGCTGAGCCCGTGGCGTGACATGGGAGTCGATGCGATCCAGGGCGGCTCGCGGGATGCCGCAGCCGACCTGCCCCGCTCCGCATGGAGAAAGCGGAGCAGCAGCACGAGGGGCCGAGCGCCCCGCGCTCGCCATGGCCACGGCAGCCCTGCAGCCCGTGCCAGGCGGGGGATGAGCTTCGCTTGGCCCCGCTTAGCCAGCGGCCAGAGGATGTGGTGACCTGCAGCCTGCCTCCGTTCCTGCTCAGGAGAAATCTGCGCCACGAGATGTGTCACAACTAGAATTGGATGTTCTGGCTACCAAAATGAAAACAAAGCCATGCCCCCTGTTTCTTTCTTTTCCTCCTGCAACTTCTAAGATGGTATTTTTAACTCTGTACCACTGATGGTACATTTAGAGTCTGTAGAAGACTTATCTTTCATATGCTTACCGTGAGGAGGTCAAGCGGTCAAACAACTTTTCAACCCAAATCATTTCTGATCATTTCTGCTCCTCTCCCCATTTTAAATTAAAAAAACAAACAAACAAAAAAAACTTTTGCCATGGGAACTTCTGTGTGAGGTCATTTTTTTTTTTGCCCTTTTCCTGTTTGTTTTTTGTTTTTGAGATTTATGAAGTATACAGAGCTGATTGCAGTGGTAAATAGCATCTCTCAGATGTCCAGCTGAAGCTTCTCTCTAAGACCCCATCGGTGGGCCTCAGTTCTGGACTGCAGACATCAGACATAAGTTATTCTTGGCCTTTGGATCAGCCAGAGCAAATTTGATTGATTTTTGTTTTTAAATGTGGACGCATAGTCAGCTATGGAACTGGGATAACAGTTTTCCAACAAAACTGAGCAGCTGTCAGGTAGTGGTCACTTGATCTCTGTGCTGAATTATCCACTCATGGGAAAGGTCTCAGCAAACTTCAGTTTATTTAAAATAATAGAAAACAGGTTTGGGAAGGGACTTAAATAGACCATATACAGAGTCCATCCTCTGCCCTAAGGCAGAATCAGCTGCTTTTAAATGATTCCTTACAGATGTTGGTTGAACCTGTTCTCCAAACCTCTGACAAAGACTTTGTAGCAGTCTATTCCTGAGTTTAAAAATTATTACTGTAAATTTTTTCCTGATGTTTATCCTGCCTCTCCTGAATGCTGGTTAGATCTCTTGCCTTTAATAGATGTGGCAAATAGTTTATGCCTTTCCTCTGTGAATATTTTCTTTCCATTTATGCACTCAGTAAAAGCCAAATTATTTGCCAATAACTTTTCGACTCTTGAAACAGAGGGACTGTTTAGAGATCTTTTTAGAAATAGTACTGCTTTGGCAATTTACACAACCTTGAACCAGTTTGCAAGCTGATGCTATAGACTCTATAACTGGCTAGGCTTGTTTAGTAAACTCTTTAAAACCCCTCACCTTTTAAAAACCGATTGTTTCCAGACTCCATTTATAAAGGGACGTTCTGTGCCTCTAACTTGTTTAATTTTGCCGTGAACACAAATGCCCTGTGTCCCCTCGAGGGCCTGCCCGTGGAACAAAAGCACCTCTGTTTACCCAAACCAACAGGCCAAGGGAGGGTGAGGAGGTAAATTGCTGCCTGTGCGCTGGACTGCCCTTAGAAAGCAAAGGGAAACAACCACATGGGGAAACGAGATGCACAAAGTGAGCTTAGTGTTTGTTTCCAGGGGCTCCTTGATGTGGTTTTAGGTAGCGCCGGCCCAAGGAGCCAGGGTAGCCCTGACAACAGATGCTCTCCAGGAGCGGGTGAGGTTCAGGGTCCTTTGGAGTCCGTGCGCTCGAGCTTTGCTGTGAATTAAGGATTTTTGAAGGCAATTTTGTGCTGTTTGCAGCGATTGTTCTTCCACACGCTGTTGCTGGGAGTCCAGCACAAGCCCTGGCAGCTTGAGCTGGAGCTCTCTGCTGTGCGGCGCTTTAGCCAGCGGGTTCTGCTGGTCCTGAGCTACGGCCAGCAAATGCATTTCTCAGCTCTTAAGTATTCTGGGTATTTAAACCTTATTGTTAAGCTTGTGTATTTCAGCTGTAAGGGCTCTGGTCTATTAGCAAAGAGATTAAATTGTGTAGAAGTTCTATTGCCTTGTCCAGACATGAAAAATAAATTGTTCGAAATGGGCTTCCATCCAAAATGTGATCACTCCTGGAAAATAAATTGAACAA
Organism: Rhynchotus rufescens; assembly: GCA_032273925.1. Taxonomy (NCBI): domain Eukaryota; kingdom Metazoa; phylum Chordata; class Aves; order Tinamiformes; family Tinamidae; genus Rhynchotus; species Rhynchotus rufescens. The sequence goes on from JAVCKT010022416.1 coordinate 15,581, forward strand.
AAGTACTTACTACAGCACTTTGCTAAAAGGTCTGCGCCTTGCACACTTGCTTTTCATGCTTCATATAGATGAGTTAGCTATCTAATTACCAAAATTGTTAAGGAGAATCGCCTGTTCAGGTTCGTATTGGGAAGCTGCTGTCTGAGTGGGGTGCTCTGTAATCTTGGCTCTGCTAAAAAGCTTCTTGGCTGCTAAGAATATTCATTCATCTTACCTCTGTTACTATACAGTAGCTTGAAACAGTTATTTACCAAAAAAATGAAGATTGTAGCTGGGAGGTAAATAAGGTGAACTCTTCCCTAGCCCAGCTGGTCAGCTTCTTGCTTTAGTTGTCTTACATTTGATATAGCATACACCATCTCACCAAGCAATGTGAAGTTTCATCTGTCCTTTGTTTTCCTGCCCATTAAGTACAAAAATCATTTTGATTTTACAGAGCTTTTTTTTTCCCTAAACTTTCCTGAGTTATAAATTATGGGCTTTCCGAAATCTTCAGTCTTGCCTGTGGGCAGAAAACTTTAATTTGGTTTAACGTTAGATGAGTAATCTAGCTACACATAGTGATTTTTCAGTTCAGCTGCAGTCAGCTTCTTATTCCAACTGTTCCACTAAAATTTCAAAGGCAGCAATCAATTTCCAGCCATTCTTGTTTATCCCCCTTTTGATTTTTCTGTTCTGTGCTTGGTCTGTGACATTGAAAAGAGCACTATCCTATAATGCATGTGCACCATTTCGTGTGTTAACGGTTATCAACATAATTTTGTTAATGCAGAGCGCTGGCTTGTTTCTGCTCCACTCAGTCTTTGGCTGCGGTTTTATCACGGAGACTAAAATATTTTATGCTTGCCATTTCAAAACAGATGAACGGCATCACTTAAGGAATATGTCTTAACTTTTGTTGTCGCTTTTGGTCCTTTGCGCTGTGAAACTGGGTCAGCGTTTGTTGAGTGAGTTGGTCTGTGCTCCGTTTTGGAGCCAGGCTGGAAGCTGCGGCGCGGGGCGCGGAGTCATCCCACAGTCACGCTAAAGGCACTCGAGCTTTCAGCTCATCCTTGAAAACACAGGCAGGGCTTTCTTGTGCGCAGGGACGGACGAGGAGGTGGTGCCTGTGTCTGTGAGCACAGGAGGTGACTCCGTGCATGGAGATCAGTGGGGATCACTGGATTTGGGACACAGGGCCTGGCGCGGGACCAGTGAGGAAAGCGACCTGTCGGAGCTGCCGCCCTGCTCCATGCTGGCAGCCCAGGGCATGGGATGTGCTGCTCTGGAGAAACTTGCTTTCGTTCCTGTAATTAGTAGGTAAGGTAGCTCTGCAGAGTGATAAATTCACTCCTGAGAGCATTTGCCAGAGGGAGGATCCATCTCGGGCAGTTGCTGCTTTAGTTAAAAACGGGGGAGCTTGTTTTGTTTTAAGCAACTAAGTGTGGCACAGACCAACGCGTGGTGAGAGGGCCGGCATCCTCATGGCTCTTGTTCTAAAAGGCTTTGGGAAGGCTCTGGGTGATGGGTCAGCCCATAAATGTTATTAATTTCACGTGGAGTGGCTAAACTTCCTGCTGACTTAGGTAATGTACCCACTGAGCTCGGATAAAAGGTTAGAGATGGCAATTACTGAAAAAACCTTTTCCGCTAAGCTCTTCTAATCTTAACCAAGCCACTGTCAATAATTATTCTTTTGGTTTTCTACTGTGGATTGAGTCTAATCCAGACTCGTTTAATTTTTTTCTTGTTGCTTGAATGTGCATATTCAAGCTATGCAGGGAGTATCAAGCTACATGGGGTGCACCCAGAGCAAATGCATTTGCTAGGACATACCTGGTGTGTTAAGCAGGGAATAAACTCACAGTATGTTTTGAAGTGGTTGTAATTGGCTTGCAAAAGCGTGTGTCCTTGCACTGTTATTTCTCCAGTTGTCTCAAGTTAAAAAAAAAAAAAAAGTCTTGCAGAGTGGCATTGGGGTGGAGGAAGGGTTCAACCAGAAGGGCTAGAAATAGCAGCTGTTTGTTTATGCCAGAATTTTTATTCTCTCTTCTTCCTACTGCATTTCTTAGGAGGAGTCTTATGTATTCCACCCACTCTCATTCCCTTCTGGTGAATGTGTGTGGATATGCTCCAGGACCATATGTGCCCATAGATACATACTTCAAAGGAAACTCTAGACTGCCTAGAGAAGCTGTTTGAGTTTAGATGAGCCCTGAATTTGCCGACTGCTACAGCACTTCTTTTGAAGAGCCACATGGCAATGCTGCCATTTCTTTCCTTCAGCACCTTTGTAAGCTGATGAAAGCCCTTAACCTCCGAAGCAAGTAAACTGCTGATATGCCTGCTTTGCATGAACTTAACCAGGCTGAATTTCACCTCGAGGCACTAACTTGGCTAGGCTTTTTAGTGGCTAAGTGACATGGTTTGGATCACAAGATGTATTCTTCCAACACTGAGGATGATTCGAGGTCTTCCTCTCCCCACTTCATTTCACAATGATTTCTTTGAAGACTATTTTCCAAAGAGTTTTCCTTGGAACACCAGATGCTTCTCCCAGCTGATTTACAGACACTGTCTTACTAAATGATTTTTTAGTATGTTTTTTTGGAATGAGGATCGTGGATGCAGACTAGAAGGACTTTAGCCATGTCTGCTCTTTTGCAGATGTCCCTGATTCTTGGTGGTTTACATGTCATTTATGTGGTGTTAACCTGGATCTTGTTCATAGTTGGAGAATGCAGGGCATCTGTTGCAGGTTTGCCTGCAAAAAAAAAGAGGAAAAAAAAGAGAATTATGCAATAGCCACTGCATCCTAGCAGCAGCATCTGCTGTTCCTGCACCATATTCACATTGAATCCTTGCCAGATGTACATTATGTTTTCAGTATAAAACATTGATCTTTCATCTGATAGCATTAAAGGAAAATCGTTCTACCTGTCTTTGAGGGTGTTTGGTCTGTTACTCCTGAATAATGATTAATCGTACGTGGCAGGTGCTTCAGTGGATTTTTACATAGCATCTTTCACTCTATGTCATCTGACCCATGGTGCTGATCTCTATTATAATTTGCTTTTGTAGATGTGAGCAGGTTTCATCCCAGACAAGCTGATCCGGTTTGTCTCTAGCTAGCTGGAGGTAGGGGAAGGAGAACAGCTTGGTTTCTCTCAGGTGTTGCCATCAGCCAGAAAATTCTCTTTTTCAGCCTTCATGCTTTGGCCGACTGGGAAAAAGAGGACGTAGGGGCATGTATGGAGACTGTCAAATTTTAAAAAAGCCCTTTCTGGCCATAGGGAATCGTTAGTATTGGAGATCAGCAATGTTGCTTCATCCTCCTAAGACAGCAGCATGAAATTGCCTTTAAGGGCTTGGGAACAGCAGAAGAAAATGAGTTCCCCTACACCCACTGGAAGGACATAACTCTTGTTAGCTGCCTGCTTGCAAAGGTGTGACTCTCTTCATTTACTGCCCTTGAGGTGACTGTGCTTTGTGAGGGGTTTCTTTCCTCCGTGACTGCGTGACTGTGTCCCGGTTGCCCTGTTATCCGAGGCTGGGGGAGTGTTTGTGTTCACAGGATCATTTGGTTGCAAATGATACATTTTCTCCCGAGAATGCATCTCCTGATGATGATCAATGGTTCAGTTACTTTTAATAAAGTGAAGGCAGTCAGACACAAGAATTCCTTTGAAGCTGTTGAGGTCTTGTCTGAGTCATATAATACCTTAAATGAAAACAGAGCAAATAGGAAAAGTAGGAGCAAATGACAGGTGCCAGCAGGAAGGATGCTTTAGTTTATAGCTTTCACGGCTCTCCTGTCTGCTCAGGGCAAATGATTACCCTGCTTTTAGGCACAGATGAGCTGCAAATGAGAACATGGTGGAGAAAAATGGCAAGTTCTGGCGTAGATGTGGGTGGTAGATCCAGCCAAATATGTCTTCTTTTCTCAGCACAGGAAAAGCTGCTCGTACTAGTGGATGCACTTCAGCATTTGGTGCTGACTCTCTTGGCTTCAGAAGAGTAGTTACTGGACGGGACTGGGAGGAAGCCAAAGCTCAAAAGCTCTGCTTCCCACAAGGAGGTTTGGGGAAGAGGCTCTTAGGACCTACATTAATAATTAGCTCTGAGATGCTCTGGCAGAGATTGAGATTTCTGCTCTAGAGTCCATAAGTCATACTCCCTTCTATTGCAGCCTCCCCAGACCTCCGTTCCTGTGGGCCTCCATATGTCAGTTTAACTCTTTTTATGGATTCAGGCTGTATCTGAGCTTTTGTTAAGCTAATGAAGCAGTGCCTCGTTCCTGGAGCTGGTAAAAGGAGATCTCTTGTAAATATATCTAACACTTTTTGGAATGAATATGCAATGGTGAATGCTGAGTAGGGATTTCCCCCTTGTTTACTTTTCCATATAATATGGACCTTAAAGGCAATATCGCCTTAAGCATAGCCATAAATTTTGGCCTTCAGAACTCTCCTGGGTAAAACAGCTCATCACAAATTCAAAAAAGAGTAAATTTCAGGGAAAAAAATTGAAGCTGACTGTGGTGTTTTTGTGACACTGGGCACACTCTACGTGTGCTGCAGAATTTATGAGCTGTTCTTTCTCCCTCTCTCATTCTTACCCATCAATTTACAAACTTTTTGAACCAGTCCCGCTGTTAACTCTTAACATATCTTGCTTTTGTGCTGTGCTCCCTTATAGCAATAGAGCTGACCAGCTGTAGCACAAAGGCACATCCATACAGTTCCCATCGCCCGGTGTTGCTCTTCACGGCACCTGGCATCTCACCGTGGTTTGAGAGTCGGTGTCCTGGTCCCACTGGACTTTCACACTCTTGCACAGCTAGTGAACACGCCATTTTCATCTTTAAAGATAAAGTTTTACCATATTCAGGAAACCTGGTCATGGCGTTGGCTCATCCTAACCACCATGGATTAAAACCTTGCAGGACAGATTGATGTCAGCAATATTCCCTGAGACAGGGATGAGTTTTCTCATGGTAAAGTATGAGCAGTGGATGGACTGGATTAAAAAATGCCACAACTGGTTGCTATTAAGGAGAGAAGTTGCTCAGAGGGAAGTACAGAGACATAGGAAGACGCTGATGTGTTTACAAGAACTGTTGCTTGACGATAGTTGCAGAGCGGGGGGAGCTTTAGAGGATATTTGTCTGCCTTGTACAAATTAGAAGTAATTACATTTTTATCACTTGTCTTGGCAATAGTTTATCTTAAATCCACAGCTTCTGGAGTCAAACGATTGAGGGGATCACAGCATTTGCTTACAAGAATAATAGATCTTGTCCTTGGGATTAGCTAGGAAAGATATGTCAAGTTAAATCTAAAGGCTTAAAAATCAAAGGTAAATAAAAATATGTCACATTTGTCAATTCTAAACGTGTGGGACTAGCAGTGCTGTTCACTTGCTTTATAGCCTGAGCAGCCTTCGTGTCTCGGTCCTGTGTGCAGTGTGACTGCACATGCGTGGTCCCTGGTCCCCGAGTGCTGAAGCAGCGGGCAGCTGGGTTTAGCTCCTAGGCACTTTGGTATGGGTGTAGTTGTCCTGTATCTGCACAAGTAGGTGTTGGCCTAAGGGCTGTTCCTCTTTTTTGAGGGTGTGGAGCAGCATTGAGTGGTATCATCCTGCCCCAGTTTCCTTGCTGCTTTCCCTCAGCTGCAGGCACTGAGCTCAGGAGCCTCTTTCGTGGCTGTGATTTAAGTCACACTTGTGAAATACTTTATTTTTTTAATTTGTTTGAATTTTTTTTTTTAAGAACAAAGTTCTGCTCTGGAGGTTTAGTTTTCATGTTGCATGCTCAAAGGTGCACCCAATGTGAGCGTGGTCAGGAGAATAGCTGGGATGATGCAGAAAAAAGAGATGTGGTGAGCTCCTGTGGGGAGGGAAGGAGGGCCGCGGGTGGGAGCAGGGAGGAGGACCCAAAACCACTGCCACCAGCAGCTTCCTGCAGGGGAGAACATCCCTAGGTGCCTGCGCCTCCTCCATCATGGAGGCTGCTGTGGAAAGATGGCCGGACAGGCTGTGTCGTGTTGTCCAGCTTCTTTGTGAGCCCAGTGGGGACCACAACCCGTCCATGCACCCGCTGAGCTTGGCCAGCCCACAGGCAGCTGGGAAGCTGGTCCTGGTACAGAGACAGTGTCACTTGCTCCAGTGCCCTGGGCCGGGTCCCGCTGCCAGGGCCTCACACCAGTGTCACCAGTCATCTGCTGCTGGGACAAAGTGACCAAACTGGGAGGTATATTGGAACACAGTGAGCATTCCTCTGGGACACAGCAATAGAAACGGTGTTGTGTGGTGGGTCTGGAGAGGCCTGGCCCGCCAGGGCCGGTGCTCAGCCTGAGGGATCCTGTGGTACCCAGGCCCAGCACTCATCCCCATTACTGTCATTTTCTCTACCTCAGACCAGGGTTTGTCACAGACCCTGGAAAGATTTCTGCATCAAATGTGATACTGTTGCCTTGCTAAGGAGCTTTTCCTGGCTCACCTCCGTCAGGAGACCTGTCTGAGAGCCAGGAAGAGCTGAACTCCTGCTAAAAACACCTCTCCAAGTGTCTGCTAGCCAAGTCCCGGTTGGTTAGCAAGATCCGTGTACTCAGTGTTTGTCAGGAAAAGCTACATGGACCTGCCAAAATTATGCCCTTGGCTGCAAAGACAAGAGGCACATGGAGTCCAAGTACTGCCTCTGAGGAATATAAAATAATGCTAAATAACTCCTGAACTTTAGACTTAATTGAAGTGAAAGGCAGAACTGGCACGTCCACTTACGAATTCTCAGCAAGGGGTAGGAGGTTGCAGCAGAAAGGGAGATCTGGGAGAGAAACTTAGAAATAATTCTGGTAGCACCAAAAGTTGGAGATCCAAAAGGCTTTGGCCTTGTTCTTAGCACTGCACATGCTTCTGTGTATGCTTTTTGTGTCTTGTTCCGAGTGGCAATGACACATTCACTGAAGTCATCCATGTAAAAAATGGTATTTCAGAACATCTGATTATGAATCATACAAAAAGAAAGAAAAAAAGAGCACCCAACCAGCCTTTATTGGGGACATAAGAAAAATGTAGGTCTATATCCACCCTTGGGACGTGAGAAAAATGTAGTTCTGGATTTACAGTCATGGAAGAGAAAAGAAGGTTTGGAGAAGTAAAGCACCCGAACTGGCCCCTAAGTCATTGTGTATCAAGACAACTTGACAAGAGTGATTTCTGCCAGCATGTCAAATGGTGTATTTTGCAGTAATGTTTCTCTGTTTGTACCAAGATTGCCTGGTCTGACTGACAGCTAGTTCGTTTGTTCATGCACAGAGTAATCTGTTTTGTCTCCTATGTCTGTATTAATTTGAAGGAGAAAATTGCAGGTGTGCTTTTTGTGCAGAGAAGGAGACTTCCCTGCCCATCTCCATGTGTGTATGAAAAGAAAAGAAAAGGAAAGGAAAGAAAAGAGCAAGCTATGCTTAAGAGACAGAACCCCAGTTCTGCTGCTGTTCCTGAGATAATGTTACAACACATTTTCTAATGAAGTTCTCATAGAGTGGTGATGGCAGTCTGTCCCAGATGGCTACTTTGGCAAAAATTAATTTGACAAATTCCCATAGCTTCTTAAAAAAAATTCTATTTACATGTTTAATGTGGTACCAACTTAGCTTTTAAAAACTGATTTTTCTTACAAATGGAAGAATTAACAATCCTATCAGCATAGCCACATTTGTTTTGTGTATTTTTGTATGTTTTTCCAGATATGGTGCTATAACTGCAATAGTTAAGTTTTATGTTGATAATATTTGAATTATTGCAATGAATTTAGAAATTATATTTTGTTTGGACCCTTTGTTCAAAAGAAAATGTCCTTAGACTTTCCCAAATTACAGGTTGTCTGAGAGGCGGAGAGAGACAGAGAGACTATAAAAATCATCTTTCTTTGGCGGCCCTTCACTGACAGGATGTTGAGCAATACTTGGACAACTGCATTTATGAAATAACTTGGTTGAAAACTGCAAATCTGTGTAATTATCCCCCTCTGGATGCATCTGCTAGGACTTTGGTATTGCTTCACCGCTTCAGAGCAGTCTAAATTCTGACTTCTTCCAGATGTCTTTAAGTATTTCATTGGGTATTTTTTATTTAAGCAATGTTCCCCAACATCATATGAGAATTAATTTCAGCTTTTGATTGAATTCCTAGATTTCAAAAGCTGTCATGAAAGACAAAAATAATAAAGTGCATAGCTGCTCAAAACTCACAAGATTAAAATCAAACCTTTTGGGAGGGGAAGGGGATGTGCCATGTGTGTTTGGCTTTGTGTTTCTTTTTGTAATGGAAAGACTAATCTGATTCATAGCTCTGGGAACATTTGCTGCTGACATAACTGCTGCAGACCAGAATACCACTCATTCAAGTAAGTAACTGTGATGCTCCTTAAGAAAAGCTCTGGCTCTCAGCTGCTTCTTCATTTTCTGACGTGCTCAGGCTACAGCCATCACCTCGCTAATGCAGCGCTGATCTGAACTTACTGAAGTGAATGGGATTGCTTGTTTTTTTCCCCCCTGCCAGGTTCCTTGTTAACTGGTGCAAGATGACCAGGTTTTGAAGTACCTGCTGTATTTGGGGAACTATCATGTCATCTAGATTGGAGTGCTGGAGTGGACTTGGTCACCATCTGCAAGCCAAGCTATGGAGATACAACCTGTCCCTGCACTTGGCCTGCCCAAATTGCAAAATAATTAGCTTGCATATCTACATGAAAGTGAGATTAATCTTGAGAATCCCAAGAATGGATCCTCTGAGAGCTTCCTAAATGCCTTTAACTTCAAATCCTTGCCTTTACCTGAATCACCTTTTTAAGCGACTCATTTAGGGGTGGCATGAGTGAAGCCACTGCCTGATGAAGCATGGGGAGGACCGACACAGTCCCTGTGCCTGGTAGGGAGAAGGCCTTTGCCTGCTGAGTTGTGGTCACTAGGGGTGGCAGCTTGATAAAACAAGTTCCCAACAGTGCTAGTGACTATTCCCTTTTCTCCTAATTTGAGTGGGCTGAAGACAGCTGCGGTTTTAGGTGCCACAGTGAAGAGGAGCTTAGAAGTCAGTTATTTTAAATAATATGACTCATCTCTTATCCTTTCACCTTGTACTCCCTTCTTTCTCATGCCTTTGCCGCTCTTAGTCTACAGCTCATTAGCTTTGCTAAAACCACTGTTGGTATCTTCAAGGCAGCTCGATTGCAGGGACTTGCCTTCACCGGACCAGACATGTCTCTGATAGTCGCCTGGCTCTGTTTGAAATGTCAGTTCTAAAGGGCTTTTCACAAAAAGATAAAATATTCTGGTGAGAAGTCACTGGAGCTGGATGCTATTCATGCAAGAGCTCTAAAGGAATGAAAACAAGAAATTGCAACTGGTTTTTATCTGTCAAATATAACCGTAATCTGCCCATCCTGCAGGGGCTCTGGGGAGAGTATCAGTAAATCTGGCCTCTGTGTTAGGTGATTTGGTAGAAAATATAATAGCAACAGAATTAATAGAAAACAGAGAAATATGGTGCACCAAGGAGGAGACAGCATGTCCCTGTGGGAATTTGATTTTCATAAATCTCTTGAAATTTTTGAAGGAAGCTGCTATGTGGATACAGCAGATCTACCTGAAACCTTGTCCAAAGCTCTCTGAAAATAGAAGAACATGCTGTAACTTAGAAATCTGTCAAAATCACAAAGTTATCAAGAAATAGAAGAAAAAGTCTTCACATAAATTAGTGTGTAGTAAAAAAAAAAATAGAAACAAAGAGCTGGAATATCTGATCAACCTCCCTGTTCTGTAAGAGCTGTTGTCGGGATGAAGTCCTTAAGGAGCTGTGCTGCTGGCGAGTTCAACATATGCATCAAGGATTTGATTATGGACAGGTGATGGATCTTGCAGGGGATACCAAAATTATTTACAATAACCTGACTCAGAGGTGCATGAAAAGACTTGCAGAAAATTGTTCAACACTGAGTTGGAAATGCTGGCAAACAAAACTCAATATCAGTAAGCACAAAATAATGTGTGGAGGGGAAAGGGGAAGGGAAATAACCCTGTTCTCACTGAAGGGGTACAATAAGGTCTTGGTTGCAGAGTGGATGACTCCTTATAAATGGCAACTCAGCGCTCAGTGGTAATCAGTAAAGTAAATGGCATGCTAGAAATGGAGTAGAATAAAAAATATATATATAAAAAAATCCCCCTAACTATAAATCCATAGGCCCGTGTATTTTAAATACTGTGGACAGTTCTGGACATTCCATCTCAACACAAAAGCTGAAGTGGGAAAGACAAGACATTACAGTTACAAAAGAATGGAGCAGCTTTGCTGTGAAGAAAAGCTATGTAGTATATATCTCTCTATACATATCTTTGGTTGGGAGGGAAACAGAAGAGAGGAAATATGACAAAGGGAAATAAAGAATGGAATTACAGACAGAAAAAGGAAGAATAAAATTATCAGCAGGCTTAAATTAAAAAAAAAAAAAAAAAGTACAACTTCCTCTTCTGCTCCTTCTCCTGTTGAAGACAAAATTAAATAATGCAATTTACAGGAAGCTTTTGGATACCATTGATACCAAAAAGTGGTTAGGCAAATACACAGAGAATAAGCCCTTGGGTGACTTTTAAACCTTGATGCAACTTCAAATTTAGAGTTTTCTGAAACCCTTTTTTCTGGAGGGTGTTTGAGGAGAGTCAGGGAGTATCTTTAGTGGCTGCTACTGGCTAGTGTTAAAATGTGGTTCATCTCTCCTGTCTTCAGCACCGACACCTAATTTTTTTGCTCTCTCGAGTTATTTAAGGCTGTGTTTGCAGTTAGCAGGGAGGGAGAAAGTGACTCCAGCCAGTGATTCATCCAGCCTGAGATAAGTATCTAAAACAGGGGAGTTGAATTGCCCACGGGAGGAGGGCTCGCTCTCCTCGAAAACAGAAATAATCTAATGACTAGGTCAGACTGTTCAGCAAGAAGTGAGATGAATTCTGTTCTTGCAGAGCAGGTATTGGGCTAGAAGGTGTTAGATCTGTTTTAGGACTATTCCTAGGCACATGAACAACAAAAAAGCTGTGCATCGAGGCTGTTGGGTCTCGCAGGCCCTCATCCAGAATGGTTTAGCACATGGGGGATGGACTGAGGCATTCAGCTGATTGTTGATTTTGCTCCGGTGTGGCAGAGGGTGGATATGTTTGATCATGGAGGGACTGCAGGTCATATCTGTGTTTGGTAACATCCTGCTCTTCTTTTGCTTCCAGGCTCCTAGGAAAGGTAGCATTTTTGATCAGGGCTTCATGGACTTGAAGGAAGGGAAACAAATCCTGCTGGAATTCTGGACAAACATTCTTGCAGAATAACGTTTAAATGTCTTTAATGCAATTAAATTTTCTAAATTACACCCTACGTCGTCCTTTAGGGCAGCTCATTTGCCATATAGATTAATCGTGTCTGAAGGTGAGATTAGTTGCAGTGATAATAAATAGGGTAATGTGCTTTATTAAGGGTCCTGTGTTGGTATAGCACCTCTGTACGAGACTAGCTCTGAAGTAGTGCAGCCGATCTATCTATCGGTGCAAGGGCCTCTCCTGTTTCAAACAGTGCTAGATGAAACAGTGGGATATTTCACGTTTTTGGTGTTCCAGGCAATGTAAGCAGCAATCAGGTAAGCTCCACAATCCGATTCAAATATGGTGAACTTCATTTTTGTGTTTTCCTTCTGCCTAGCAGGCCTCCAAAGCCTGTGCCCTCCTCGTTTGTAGGTTTGTATTTCCAAATTAGCAGCAGATGCCTCAGACATGACGCAAGGGCTCGGCAAACGTGATGGCGGGCCGCAGGGCGGGAGGGCATGAGTCACAACACGCACAGCACGGCCGGCCCCGGCCCAGGCCCCGGCCCAGGCCCCGGCCCAGCGTGCCCGCGCTTCTCTTCCCTCTTGGCTCTATCGCCAACTCCCCTCAAACCCCCTTTTGAAAAAGAAAAGAAAGTCTCCATATTGTGGGCGAAATACTTCCCGCTCAGCCTCGTTCTGCCTATGTGTACATCGTTCGGTTAATTAAGAAAGAAGTTAAGAACGTCCTATCACCGAAACTTTTAATTTAATAGTTTAAATAGCAGTGACGTGAGGGAAGATGTGAGATAGGATATGCAGAGAAGTTTTTTGAGAGGGCTTATCTGCAGCCTGTCGTTGCCAGAGCCGAGCCCGGGCAGCTCCAGTGAGCAGCTATTTCGAGACGGATTGAAACGGGGCTACCACAGCACCCAAGGGAGGACACGGCTGGGAGATGCACTGCTGCTGAGCTGCCCTCACAAACAATCTAATGTTGAAATACTCCCTGGTACAACTGTGATGTATATATCCCCAGTCAGCTATTTTTTCATTAGAAATTGAGGGATAGGAACCTTGCCTTGATTCAGTTTTGTGGTGCGGTGGGGGGATTTGGTGGATGATCCAGGAAGAAAGATGGGCTTTTTATGAAAGGCCTTCTCCGGGAAGTTACCAGAACTCAGTACTGCGAGAATATTTTGCATGATTTTCCTGAATTTGTTACAATTTTCAAACATATGCTGCCTTATAATCACTGAAGAAAAAGAAAAATGATGTCCAAGCCCTGTAATATAAAAACCTTTATGCTGTAGTTGAAAGTATCCACTTACTGCTGCTGCTGTCAATGATATAAAATGACTGACACTCTGAAATGGGGGCTGTAGGAGGTTCAGATGAAAGCAAGCCTGCAATATTTCTCTCTCAGAGAAAAAGCAACCTAGCCTTCCTAATAGATGGACACTTGACACATTAAGAAAAGGCAGATCTGGCACTACGAGAACTATTCCTGGATGCTGACGACCAGTCAGCTCAGGAGCTTTAAGGTAAGACCTCCATGTGTGCTCCTTTTGGGCGTTTTCAGAAGGCATTTCACATGTGCGTAGCTTCCCTGTGCAATTAGCTGGAGGATTGGCTGCTGATAATTTTTGAATCACTCAGGATAGCAACACCTGCATGGCTTCTAAAATTGAAGCTTCATGATAGCACCACCTAGTAATTATTATTCTGAGTCATCAGCTAATGCTCATTACCACTTCATAGTAGCATTATAATTAAAAATTCTGTGCCATATTCCAGTAGGGATCAAGCTCAGAAGCCGAAGGCATGGTTTGTGTAACGTTCAGTGCAATATATTACTTAGTCTCTACCACATTTGTCTAATGATTTCTGAATGCTTCTCAATTATTCCTGAGTTCAAGCGGCATTTTCGTCTCTCCTCGTTGATCTGGAATATGAGTAAATTCTGTGAGGGAAGGAAGGTCAGAGCAGCAAAGACCATCCAAGGGATGAAGTTCTTGATCTCCCTCTGTAGAAGGTGAGGGTCAAGGCTCATTCAGAGGGAATGAGCTCCCACACTCATCATTTCGAAGGGCAGAGGAGGGTCTGCACAAACAGGGGAGCCCTGACTGAAAAAAAGACACAAAAAAATTGAAATAATCTGTAGTAATCACTTCTGAATTAACAAAGCACTTGAGTTTGGTTTCTCATTTCATAGCCAGGTAAAGCCCAAGACGTTGTTTTGCTGGTGGCGGGGTTTACTCTTTTTTTTTTTCCTTTTTTTTCCTGTGAAAAGGACTCCTCGTGGAATAGCCAGTGGGTTTTCATTCCAAGGCTTTCTTTCATCTGTGAGGTTTGGGGGGCACCTGAATTCAAGGAATACTTAGAAAGTCCCAGATCTTAGCTGATTAACACCAGCCTGCCATGTCAGCCCGTCTTCATCTTTCTTTTTCTGTAATTTCTTTATGTCAACTAAAACAGCTCTAAAAGGCAGGAGAAAGCTGGGAAGCTGCTGTTTCGGTTCCTTGTTTAGCCTGATATTTGTGTAGAAGGTCCATCCTGGACCTGCGAAGCTTCCTATAAAAAAAGAAAAAAAATACCTTTCACCTGGAAGCAGACACTTTCAGACAGCCCTCATTATCTCTTTACTTTCTCTTGTATAAATTAAGTGGATTGACTATAGTATCTGCCTGTAAGTCTAATTCTTAAATAAAGCCTATTGCTTTCATCTGAGCTCCCAGCGATTTAATGACATTAGATGCAAGCAGCTGATGTCAGGAGCAGATATGTTCTCCAAAGACCATTGCTAAATGACATAATTGCTTCTCACAGTTTAACCGTGGTGCTTCGATGCCTTGTGCATTAGAATATCACATTTGTTCTCGATCCGCTCTATGGAGTGATTGTGCTGGCGGGCAAACCACTGTGACCCTAATGTTCATTTAAATTGCTGCCTTCCAAAGTGCATTCTAACAGGGTGACCTAAATTTTGGTTCCGTTTGCTCTATAATCTTGTTTGGCTACAGTAATAATGCCGCTGTTCATACGAGCCCATTTGACTGTCCGATCCCCATCACACTTTTGAACTTGACTTGAAAATGGGTGGAATGGTGGATTTATACCAGCACTGATAGTTTTTAATGCAGCTTGCATTGCCAAGTCGTGAAAGACTTGTGCTTCAGGTTGTAACTGCCATACAGACCAGGGAACCCAATTTTGATAGATTTAGGACTGGCTTCCAATGGCCAAGAATGCAGAGATACTTAATAAACTTTTGGGGTTTATATAGTATCTCTTTTTAATCAGAACTGTTCAGCTACTACGGTAGTTTAATATACACTTGGTTTGCTGAATGACATATAACACAGTACATTTATTAAGCAGATATTTGAAGCTGAGGGTATTTTCAAGTGGGATTATAGGTCTGTTTTCATGAAATTATCTTGACTGTTTTACCAAGAAGCCTGGATCTTAATTCTGTATGTTCCTCCTTTTGTAATAAAGTTCAGGTTCTTTTGCTTGGCGTCAGGAATTAAATGATCTGTAGTTGCCACAATCTCTCATTCTCACTGCTTAAATTGCTAAAATACTAGTGCCCTTGATTCACTGATCCCTTAAAAAATCCCTAAAATTTAGTATTTAACTAGTCTCCAACCGCAGAGCCTTGTGGACCTCTTCTTCTAAAAGTAGTGGGAGCAGATAAGCCCACCTGCCAGACCTTAAACATTTTAACTTTAACAGCTGCTGTTTAACTCCTTTCATGCCTTGCTGAGGAAGGGCTCACCTGCTGAGCTCAGAGTCCAGGTGGTGACGGAGGCTCCGTCCCGGCGTGTTCGGAAGCGTCAGGTTTTGCAGCAGACATCGGCTGCGTGGGGGACGCAGCAGGAGCCAGAGCCGCTGCCCGGGGTGCCCAGCAGCCCCCGAAGGGCTAACAGGGGTTTTCAGGGACAAATTCCCTGTTTTTTTCCCTGAGACGTGACTGGTGAGCCCTTACCAAGGTCATGGTCACTGCAGTGACCGTGCTGCTGTTGCTCTTGGTACCTCCAATTCAACTGCAGCCTGATCTCACTGATGTCCTTTGATTTTTACCTTAATCTGAGGGTAATATCCTACAATATCGAGGGATATTTGGGAAGCGAGTTCTTTGAAGCGCTTCCGTCCTGCTCTCAGCATCTCTTCAGTCCTGCTGGATGCCTTTTATCTTGGTGCTGATTTCAGCCACCCATTACGGACTCTCCATCGCGCCGCTGTTTCAGCTGCCTCTGTGCTATTTTCCCCGACATATCCATTTTGCTCTTCTGCCTCCCATTCTCATTGATTCCTCATATTCTTCCTCTGCTAGTGGCTGTTTATTTCATTTAAGGATGTGTGTGCTGGAGAGGGAGGGGAAATGCAATTGAAAGTTAGCTAAGGAAACAAAGCTAGCCATATATCTATGTGTGTGTGTGTATATACAGGTGTGTATACATACATCAGTATATATATTTATGAGTTTTGCTATGATATTAGAAATATGCAGCATGAAATGTGATCTGCTTACACAGTACAGGATTTCCTCTCTCCTGTCCTCGCTCCATCCACTCCCAGCTCTCGGTTTGTTGGCACATTTGGGAAGCTGGAATGGAGCACAGGAGTGGGAGAGTTCGGAGCTGCCAGGGAGGAGCTGGGATGTGGCAGTGCCTGGGGTGCTCCAATGGGACCCCTGCTGCGCTTCCTTGCACTCCCTGCTCAGTGCCCAGGTTTGTCACACTGCTCTAGTTTGTCCCTCAGGTCCTTAAGACACTCAGAGGGCTGGAATATATTGTACTCTCTCCCACCTTGATCTTTGTATCATCCTACATATCAAACAGGTATCCACTCCATAGTAGCATGTCTATTTGTCCATGGCAGTTACCATTCCCAATTTACTTTCCTTTTTTTTTTTTTTTTTTTAACCAAGAAAACTGTTTTGGCACAGACTAATATTTTCTCCTACTTGTTTTAAAACAACAGTTTTCTTTTGCACCTTCCC